>WOXC01011816.1:0-110928 GCA_011680675.1 Gymnobelideus leadbeateri
TCTCTCTCTCTCTCTCTCTCTCTCTCTCTCTCTCTCTCTCTCTCTCTCTCTCTCCCTCCCTCCCCCTCCCTCTCCCTCCCTCCCTCTCCCTCTCTCCCCCCTCTACCCCTTTTCTCTCTCTCCCCCCTCTCTTCTCTCTCCCCTCTATTTTCCATGTTTGACTGTTTTTGGGGAGGGGACATGAGAGTTTTTCCCTGGGAGAAGTTTCATATCTCTAACTTTTGACTCTAATTGGGTCATTGATCCAAGGATTTGGATTGGTTGGCACCATCTCCATTTGGTTGGGTACTAAATAATGAAGAGGAAAGAAGCCTGATTGTTAATTCCAAAGGCCTAGGAAGAGCCAGTGAATAGCAGGCCAAAAATAGATGCAATAATTGCAAGTCTTACAAAGGCTGTTACGATGTACTTTATATGAGTCAAAGATGAAATGCGTATGACATTAGATGAATCATTCTGTGAAGAAGGGGGAAGGATATGAGTTATTCAAATGTTTTTTGTCAGTAGTGGTCCTTCTAGGCTTGCCATCAATCTTCCAAATAAAGTATGCACTTCAATAATTGGGATTGATTGCTTCAGTGGAATGTGAAATAGATAAAATTCTTGGACTTCATGAGAACTTAATTCTAACCATCTACAGGTTCATTTTGCTTAAAAAATGGCAACCTTTCAAATAAAATTTCCAAGTAACAGTCCCTCCCAATTCAGAGAATTTATGGATGTTTCCATGTTAATTTGATTCAAGAACTGAATTAATGGGATTTGTCAGAGCATCTGTTTCAATTGTCTTCATTTGGAGCACTTTCTAAGCATCATATCTTCCATTTCTTTCTCAAATGGAAAAACGTTGGTGCTATCCTATTATTGTAATCCAGTTATTATCTAATGGTCTCTGTTGCTTGAAGGACATTGAGGAAAAATCAGTAAATCTCTCTGGACCTCAGTGTGGGGAGTCCTGCCATCCCACAGCAGGACTGAGAAAGAATTGCTTACCCAGAAGTTGTGTGAGGGTGCATAAAAAGAGACAGGGCTCCTGGAATGGTGAAAAATAGAGAGCCAATGTTTATTCTTCCAGGCACAAGCTTTATAGAACCAAAAAAATCTCCTTCCTAATTGCTTTCCCCTGAGGACATTGCATAATTCTTTGCTCCCAGGCTGTGGGTGTATATGCCACACTTATCTTGAGGACTTAATCCTCACACCTGTGTGTTTGAGCTCTTTCCTTGGGGATGGGGAACCAATTCAGGCCTGGAAGCAGGCTCTTCACCTGAAAGGACTTATTCAGCCATCAGGGTCAGAGTCCCACTGGCCTGTGGTCCTCTACACCTCAGTTTCCTTTTCTTATTCTTCCCTAAACTTGACTTTCCTTCTTCACTCACTACCACCTCCCGTTGGCCCCCGAGCCTTCACAACTCTTACTCTTGTGCTTGGAATGCATGCCCTTGTTTTTCACCTTCTCAGAATCCTTAGCTTACTTCAAGTCTCAGGTCAGACACTACCTCCTATAGGAAGCCTTTTTAATCACTCCTCTCCCTTTATATTTTAATTTGTTTTTCTATTTATTTATTTATTTTTAATCTTTAAATAAATTTATTGTATTTAATGGTATAAACTTTTTTGCTGCTATTAGTAATTTTAGTGAGAGGAAAGTTAGTATGGCTCATTATTTTTGAAAATCTGTTTAACATATTATGATGCAGCAATTCGAAAGTTTGATTCTAAATTAAGTCTAGTTCTAAGTTAAGTTAATTTCAATGTTTGATGTTAATATGTACATCCAAATGGAGCTGCACTTAAATTGTGATAGTAGTTTTCTTTTTCTTTTGCCATTTTTTCTTTTCCTAAATAGTATTTTATTTTTTCCAATACATGTGAAGATATTTTTAACATTCATTTTTTTCAAATGCTTTATTAACTTCTGTTTTACTTCATTTCTGCCAGTTTTTGTGTTACAAATTTTTTCCTTGTTTTTCCCCTACCCACCTCCCCAAAATAGCAGTCTTCCAGGATATCCCCTCTTCTTATTTCCCAATTACATGTAAAATAGTATTAATAATAGTATATATATATATATATATATATATATATATATATATATATATATATATATATTAAACAAATGCTTTATTAACTTCTGGTTTACATAATTCATTTCCGCCAGATTTTGAGTTACAATTTTTCCCCATTTTCCCCCCTACCCACCACCCCAGAATAGCAGTCTCACTAGATATCCCCTCATCCAATCTTCTCTCTCACATATCTTCTCCCATACCCCCTTCAACTTTGCCATTAGTGCAAGGTGAATCTCGGAGCCCCAATGCCTGAACATTACAATTACATGTAAAATAGTATTAATAATAGTACTTATATACATTTGAAATATTTAATTTTAAGACTTCGAATTTCATATCCATTCCCTTCCTCCCTTGTCACCTACTCCCTCTGGGAAGATAAGTAATTCAGTATGTGTTGTCCATGTATAGCTATGCAAAACATTACCATAGTAGATGTATTGTAAAAGACTGCTTATATTTCCCTCCCACCCATCCCACCCCCCACCTGGTCCATTCCCTACTTTGATCCTGTCCCTCTTTGAAAGTGGGTGCCTCCAGCCTCCCCTCCCCCCAGCATGCCCTCCCCCCCCATCATCCACCCTCTCATCCCCCTTCCCCCTACTCTCCTGCAGGGTGAGATATCCCATTTAGTATGTATGTGATTCTCTCCCTGAGCCAAATTCAAAGAGAGTAGGCTTTTGCCTTTTTGCCTTCCTGTTCTTCCCCTCCCCTGCAACTACTTCCCCTTGCCTCTTCTACATGAGATAGTTTACCCTACTCTGTCTCTCCCCATCTCCTCTTGTCACTTTCCTCTCTCGCCTCTTAAGTTCACCCCTTAAGTATCATCCCTTCCCACCAAATTCAACCTGTGCCCTCTATCCATGTATACCTGTAAACATATATGCACACATTCACATATGTATTCATATGTCCATATACCCTTCTTTAATTATTTTCATAACAAGAAGCGTTTCATCAGACATAGTTATTGTTTTTCCATGTAGGAATGTAAATAGTTCAACTTTGATAAGTTCCCTTTGATTTCTTTTCCCTGATTACCTTCTCAAGCATCTCTTGCTTCTTGTGTCTGAATGTCAAATTTTCTATTCAATTCTGGTTTTTTCCTCAAGAATGCTTGAAAGTCATCTATTCCACTGAATGACCATATTTTCCCCTGAAACAAGATACTCAGTTTTGCTGGGTAGGTGACCCTTGGCTTCAATCCCAGCTCTTTTGCCCTCTGGAATATCATATTCCATGCCCTTTGATCCCTCAGTGTAGAAGCTGCCAGGTCCTGGGCTATTCTGATTGTGTTTCCACAATATTGGAATTGTTTCTTCCTTGCTGCTTGGAGTATTTTCTCCTTGATCTGGGAGTTCTGGAACCTGGCTATAATATTGCTAGGAGTTTTCTTTTTGGGATCTTTTTCAGGAGGTGATCTGTGGATTCTTTCCACCTCTGGTTCTAAAACATCAGGGCAATTTTCCTTCAGAATTTCTTGAAGGGTGATTTCTAGGTTCTTTCTTTGATCATGGCTTTCAGGTATAATTTTTAAATTATCTCTCCTGGATCTATTTTCCAGGTCAGTGGTTTTTCCCATGAGATATTTCACATTGCCTTCTATTCTTTCATTTGTTTGGATCTGTTTAATAGCATCTTGATTTCTCATAAAGTCACTAGCTCCCATTTGCTCCAGTCTAATTCTGAAGGAATGATTCTCCTCAGTGAGCTTTTGAGATTCTTTTTCCATCTGGCAAATTCAGCTTTTTAAGACATTCTTCTCCTCATTGCCTTTCTGAGTCTCTTTTGCCATTTGAGTTAGTCTATTTTTTAAGGTGTTGTTTTCCTCAGTCAGGCTGTTGATTGTCATTTCATACTTTTCTTGTATCTTTCCCATTTCTCTTCCCAGTTTTTCCCCCACTTCTCTTATCTGCTTCTTAAGGTCCTCTATAGTCTATAGCCAGATTGTATTTTCATTTGGGGCTTTTGCTACAGGAGTTTTGACCTCACAGTCCTCCTGTTCCATGCTTTGATCCTCTTTGCCCCCAAAATAGGAGTCTAAAGTTGCATTTTTCTGTTTATTTTGTTTCATTTGCCTAGGCATGTTGCCACTCAATTAGTTGACTTTGGGGCTTGTTGCCACAGTAGTACTCTGCCACCAGATAGGAGAGCTTCTGTCCCAAATGTGGGGTCTTCACAACTTCTGGAGGTTGGGTGGCCTCTGTAAAGCCTCTACTCTCTCTGGCAAATTGGATACCCACCCCAGGCCTCCCCCCAAGACCAGATCCAAGCAGGTTAAAGCAAGAGCAATTGACCTCCAGACTGATTGCTGGATCTCTCTACAGTTCGCAGACCAGGAGCTGGAGCTGCCACTGATGCTGCAAAATGGCCTCTGTGCCACGTTTCCTCAGCAGCTTTTTGCCCCCAGGGGAGGAAGCTGATGTGTTCCCCAAATACTGGTCCCAAAGTCCATAGGGCAGTAACCTCTCACTTTGTCCTAGGCATATCTGTGCTGATAATTCTGGAATCACCACAGCTGCTGGTGTTCTGGGGTCCCTCCAGTTGGCTGCTTGCCCGGCTGCCCTGGAGCTAAAACCACGGCTCACAAGGGCCTGGGTTGGGTTCCCAGAGCCCTGCACTGTCGGTTCCCAGCATACTGTGCTGCCCACTCTCAGAGTGCTACACTGGCTGCTCCCTGCAGGGCTGCTGGGCTGTCCTCAGCAGGAGGTTAGCTTCTCTGTGTGGTTCTGTGGGTGCTGGGGCTCCAGAAGTTGTTCAAATTCCCCTTTTACATTGTTTGGAGGTGGTGTTGGGCAGAGCACCTTGGAAGTGCTGTTTCTACTCTGCCATCTTGGCTCCACCCCCAGAAAAGTAAAATTTATTAAAAGTTCACTTGCATTAGACACTAAGTCTGTGATAGGTCATTCTATGGTGTTTTCACTATTCTATGGCATTCTAGGGCACTCTCCAATAGTATATATATTTTAAACAATTGATTTTAAAACTTTGAAGACCAAATTCATTTCCTTCCTCCCTTGTCACCCACCCTTACTGGGAAGATAAGCAATTCAGTATAGATTGTACATGTGTAGCTAATGCAAAACATTACCATAGTAGATATATTGTAGAAGACTGATTATATTTGCCTCCCCCCTATTCCACCTCCTACTTGTTCTATTCTCTACTTTGGTCCTGCCCCTTTTAAAAGTGTGTACTCCCTACTTTCCTCACACCCATCCTGCCCTCCCTTTCATCATCCCCCCTCTTATCCCCTTCCCCCTACTCTCCTGTAGGATGAGATACCCTCTTTTGTGTGTATGTCATTCCCTCCCTGAGCCAAATTCAATGATTATAAGATTGACCCATTCCCTTATGCCTTCCTGTTTTTCCCCTCCATTGTACCCATTTTTCCTTGCTGCTTCTATATAAGATAGTTTGCCCCATTCTGTCTCTCCCCATCTCCTCTAATTATATTCCTCTCTCACCTCTTGATTTCACGTTTTAAGTATCATCCCTTCCTATTAAATTGGTCTTGTGCCCTCTATCTATGTATACCTGTAAACATATACATACACACATTCACATATGTATTCTTATGCCTATATACTCTCTGATAAAGATTTTATATATATATATATATTTCTATTCCCTTCAACTATTTTCATACTGAGAAAAGTTTCCTCAGTTACAATTATCGTTTTTCCATGTAGGAATGTAAATAGTTCAACTTTGATAAGTTCCTTATGATTTCTTTTCCCTGTTTACCTTCTCATGCTTCTCTTGCTTCTTCTATCTGAATGTCACGTTTTCTACTCAAGTCTGGTTTTTTCTTCAAGAACGCTTGAAAGTCCTCTAATCCAGTTAATGACCATATTTTCCCCTGAAACATGATACTCAGTTTTTCTGGGTAGGTGATTCTTGGTTTTAATCCCAGCTCCTTTGACCTGTGAATATCATATTCCAAGCCCTTCACTCCCTCAGTCTAGAAGCTGCCAGATCCTGAGTTATCCTGATTGTGTTTCTACAATATTCAAATTGTTTTTTCCTGGCTGCTTGTAATATTTTCTCCTTGATCTGGGAACTCCAGAACCTGGCTATAATATTTCTAGTTTTCTTTTTGGGATCTTTTTCATGAGGTGATCAGTGGATTCTTTCAACCTCTATTTTGCCTTCTGGTTCTAAAACATCAGGGCAATTTTCCTTGAGAATTTATTGGAGGATGAGTTCTAGGTTCTTTCTTTGATCATGGCTTTCAGGTAGTCCAGTAGTTTAAAAATTATCTCTCCTAGATAGATTTTCCAGGTCAGTGGTTTTTCCCATGAGATATTTCACATTGCCTTCTATTCTTTCATTTGTTTGCATCTGTTTAACAGCATCTTGATTTCTCACAAAGTCACTAGCTTCCCTTTGGTCCATTCTAAATCCAAAGGAAAGATTCTCCTCAGTGAGGTTTTGAGATTCTTTTTCCATCTGGCAAATTTGGCTTTTTAAGGCATTCCTTTCCTTATTGCCTTTTTCAGTTCTTTTGCCATTTGAGTTAGTCTATTTTTTAGGGCATTATTTTCCTCAGTCAGGCTGTTGACTCTCCTTTCATAATTTTCTTGTATCATTTTCATTTCTCTTCCCAGTTTTTCCTCCATTTCTCTTATCTGCTTCTTAAGGTCCTCTATGGCCTATAACCAGCTCATATTTTCATTTGAAACTTTGGTGCAAAAGTTTTAACTCCACTGTCTTCCTCCTGTTCCATGCTTAGATCCTCTTTACCCCCCAAATAGGAGTCTAATGTTGAATTTTTCTATTTATTTTGTTTCCTTTGCCTAGGCATGTTGCCACTCAATTACTTGACTTTTGGGCTTGTTGCCACAGTAGGACTCTGCCACCAGACAGGGGAAGCTCCATCCCAAACACTTGGGTTTTCTCAGATGCCAGAGGTATTAGTTGGGTGCCCTTTCTGAAACCTCCACATGCTCTGGCAAGGTGGTCACACACTCCAAGACCTCCACCCCAGATGGCAATCCAGATCCAAGAAGATTAAAGCAAGAGCAATTATCCCCTAGACTGGTCACCTAGTCCCCCTACAGTCTGCAGGCCAGGAGCTGAAGCTGCAAAGTGGCGCAGACTGCACCTAGGTATCTCAGCAGCTTCTTGCCCTGTGGGGAAGAGGCTGATGTGCTCTCCCAACTAGTGGGTCCCAAAGCTCATACTGCACTGACCTCTCACTCTTTCCTAAAATTTTAGCCTAAAGGCTAAAACCTCTGGCTCATGTGGGGCTGGGGTCGGCTCCCAGAGCTCTGTGGTGTCCACTCCCTGCTGGGCTGCTGGGCTTTCCTCAGCAGGAGGTTAGCTTCTCTGTGTCATTTTGTGAGTTCTGTAGCTCCAAAGTTTGTTCAGAGTCCCCTTTTACATGGATTGGTGAGAGTGAAAGCTGGAGCTGCTTGGAAGTCCTGTTTCTACTCTATTTTTCTATTTAGATGTGGAGAATGATAGAAAGAATTCTGAGTCTGGGATCAGATAGCCTGGATTTGAAATCCATGCTTGTTATCTATGTAGCTTGGGAAATCACTAAACTTTGCTCTGTCTCATTTTCTTCATATGTAAAAGGAAGGGCTTGGATTTGATAGATGGTCTTTGAGGTTCCTTCTGAGTCTAGATTTATGATTCTAAGTCATTTATCTTTTTTTCCTTTTTTTTTTAAGCAATTGGGGTTGAGTAACTTGCTCAAGGTTACATGGCCAGTCATTATTTGTGTGTGGGTGCTCATTTTCTGAGGGTCATCCCAAATCCGAGGCCAGTGCTCCTACTCACTGTGCCACCTAGCCACCCTACTTCTAAGTCATTTCACTCCCCTGGCTCTCAATTTTTTCTTTTGCAAAATAAAGGTATTAGACTAGATCACCTCTGAGATCCCTTCGTGATCAAAGATATGCCCTTTATAATCTCTAAATCTTATATTCATTTCCATATAGAGAAAGTAAGTTATGGAAGGTTGAAGAATTTTTCAATTTATTTTATGCTTGGTGCCTAAGAAGTCATTAATCAATAAGCATTTACAAAGTACCTGTGTGCCAGGCATTCAGTTAGGTGTTGCAGATGCAAAGACAACACCTCTCATCCTCAAGGAACTTATATTCTAATGGGGGAAACAACATAGACATATGAATGCACTTGGGTGGTTCCCTGAAGGAGGACCATGTAATGTTTCATGCTGCTTAAATTGAGGGTGACATGATTTCTGATTGGTGGAGAGACTTGGGAGAGAAGAGTTGAGATAGCAAGGCATGGACTTTGTAAGGCTAATGAGAACCCTCCCTGGTAGGGAAAGCCAAAATCTTAACCTGTCCCTTGATTCCCAGTGCCTGGTAGGAGCAGACTCCTTGGCTGAGATGGTTTTCTTTTTGATTGATTTGAGATTTCATTTTCTCTCCTGCAGAGCCCCCTGACTTTAATGTATAACCATACCCTAAATTAATCTATTTAACTCTGACTTTATTTCAGTAAATATGTTTGCTTTCTATCTATTACTATCTTTTTATGTAATATGCATCTGGTGAGAAAGGAGATAAACTGAGATTAAGATAACTTATCTGCTTGACTTAGAGTGGGAACACTACCCACCCAGAGAGAGCAGTAAAAGTGGCTTTCATCTTGAACTCCAAGACAGTGTTGTATCCCTAGATGACAGACATCTGATTTATAATACATATAATTCTAATCTCAATAGCCCTCTTGAAGACTGGAGCTTGAAAGAGGCATTTCTTAGTCATACCTGCCCTTGTAGGATGTAGGAAGAAGACAGGAGCTGAGCTTTGAAGGAAACTAGGAATTCTAAGGGGTGGAATGGAGGAGTGTGAGATGTTTAGATATGGGGGTACATATTGCCATATGTTCCAAGGCTGGAAAATGGAGTGTCACGTGTGAGAAACAGCTAGGAGGCTAATTTGACTGAAATGTAGTGTGTGAAGAACAGTGCCTGTCACATTGTAGATGTTCCCTTAAGATGTCCCTTAGGTATGGATCCTGAGAAATCTTGATGTCACTGCTCTTCTCCTATTGCACAAGTCTGACCATGTCACCTCCCTTCCTTCTTATTCAAAAAACTCTACTGACTCCCTATTATCTCTGGGATCAAATATAAAATCTTTTGTTTGGTGTCCATATCCTGCATTCCCCTCCCCAGCCTTTCCAGTCTTCTTCCATCTTATTCCCCTCCATGTATTATATGATCCAGTGATACTGGCTTTCTCACTGTTCCTTAAACAAGACATTCCCATCTCCTGGCTCTGAGGGTTGTTCCTGGAATGCTCTTGCTCCTCATCTTTGCCTCCTAGCTTCCCTGGATTCCTTCTGGTCTCTTCCCACCTTCTGCAAGAATCCTTTCTCAGTTCTCCTTAATATCAGTGCTTTTTCTCTGAGGTTATCTCCCATATATGTTGTCTATATCATGTTCATACATATTTTTTTGTGTGCTCTCTCCCAACTAAACTGTGAACTCCTTGAGAGGAGGGACTGACTGTTTTCTGTCTTTCTTTGGATTCCTAGATTACCTGCCTCAAAGAGAACGCTTAATAAATGCTGCTTGACTTGACTTGAATTGACTTGCTGAATAAACAAATCTATCAAATGAGCAAAATCTCTTACTCCAGAGTAACCTGGATTTAAAGATTCCTAAATTCTGACCTCTTCTTGAGAGAAAGGTGGTTTCCTAGCCAGCATGTGGCCAAACTAGCCTGCTAGCCAGAGAAGGGAGATTTCACTGAATCACAGAATTTTAGATTTATATTTAATAATTTTAAAGTAATTAAATAATTACAATAATTTTATAATTATTTGAGTGTAATTAAATAATTTACATGTAATGTAATAATTTTAATGTAATTAAATAATCACAATAATTTTGCTGCCCTTTAACTATGTGCATTTGTTATTTTTAGTACTTTTAGGGGAACTGGGCACCCAGTCATCCATACTTGTGCAACCTAGGCACAGTCATCCATACTTGTGCAACCTAGGCACAAATTATATTTTTAGAACTTCTCAGAGTAAATTGTGGGTAGAGCCAATGAACCCAAAGAGCTACTGATCTTTTTGGGTCCCCCAAGATTTAACCTGATCCATATGAACTCATGTCTTGGGGAATCCTGAGTCATGGGTTACATTTATTTGAGAACATTTTGTTTCTTGACAGTAAGATGTAAGCTCCCCCCAATCCCTAGCATAGTTCCTGGCACTGAGTAGGCTTCTAATCAATACTTGTTGAATTTAATACCACCACCATTTCCCCAAGACTATTACCTTGCCTTTGTAATCCTTCCCCTTCTTAACTTTCTTTTGTGTTTTATCTTCTCTGATTGGATGGAATGCTCCATTAGGGAGGTGTCTGTCTTTCTTTTTCAAATTTGTTATTCCAAGCATTTATCACAGTGCCTGGAAACTTGTAGGCTCCTAACAAGTGCTTATTCCCTTCCCTTCCTACACCCCATAATAAATACTTATTGACTGACTTGACCAGTGCTGGGAATCTCCTTTTCATTTCCTCCTTTCTTCACCTCTTCCATGGTCAGTCCACTACCAAATTCTTTCAATGTAACTCCTATGAAGTTAGGCAGTGTGATTGTAGGCTGGGTGGGTATCAAGTTCTGGACTTAATAT
The DNA here is from genome assembly GCA_011680675.1 of Gymnobelideus leadbeateri. NCBI lineage: Eukaryota > Metazoa > Chordata > Mammalia > Diprotodontia > Petauridae > Gymnobelideus > Gymnobelideus leadbeateri. Next base: position 10,704 of record WOXC01011816.1, read on the forward strand.
TCAGAAATACGTACATTTGAATTTAACCTTGGAGACTTATTGGCTAGTGATCCTAGGCAGCTCTGGGAACCTTCATTTTATCAGATCATGATATCAGGATCACTTTGGAAATGGAAATGACAAACCACTCTTTGCCAAGAAAATCACAAATGGGGTCTGAAAAAGTCAACTGAACAACAAAAGGAATGCCTATCTCACAGGATTGCTATGAGGTTCAAATGAGATAGTACATATTAAGACCTTTGCAAACTTTTAAGTCCCTCCATAAATGTGAGTTCTTGTTATTTTTCTCCCATTTCCTTCTCCAGCTCATTTTACAGATAAGGAAATTGGGACAAACAGGGTTGTGACTTGCCCAGGGTCACACAGCTAGTATGCAGCTAAGGCCAAATTTGAACTCAGGTGTTCTTGACTCCAGGCCTGGTGTTCTGTCCACTTGGCCACCTAGCTCCCATCATCATATAGAAGTTGTAATTAAATCCATGGGAGTATAAGATCATCAAGGAAAATAGCATAGGAATAGGAATTTCTATTCCAATAGGAAAAAGAGAGGAGAGAACAGCACAGAACTCTGTTAGAATGCATGATCTGCAGGAGGATCCAGAAAAAGACAGAGGTAGAAGAAGAACCAGAATTGAGGGTAGTCCTGAAAATCTAGAGAGAAGAGAGAATATCAAGGAGGGGAGGGTGAGCAAAGGTGTCAAAGGCCACAGAAAGGTCAAGGAAATGAAAACAGAAAAAGCCACTGGATTTGGCAACTTAAGAAATCATTGGTAACTTTGGAGACAGTAGTTCATTTGGAGGGGTGGGGGATGATAAAGTAGGAAACCAGGTCATAAAGGGTTAAGAAGAAGGGGTAAGAGAAAAAGTAGGGGCATCTGTTGTAGAGGTCCTTTTTAAGGAGTTTAGCTATGAAGGACAGAAGAGATATATGGAATGGAAGCATAAATGAGGGCTTTTTCCTCTCCCAGGATGAGAGACATGAACATATTTATAGGCAAAAAGGAATGAATCAGTTGACAGAGAGAGACTGATTCTTTCTGCTCTCAACTACCCATATACTACTGGAGGAAGTAAATTTCAGCTAGGTGCTCTGTGATACATGCCAATCCTCGCATTCATCTCTTACTGTCTCTCCATCACAATCCCCACAGAAGCTCTTCCAAACCTTCCTCTCAAGCCCTTGATTCTACCTTCCCCTTCTGCCTAAATATTCTCTGGTCTCTATTCTTAAACACCAAACAATCAAACCATAAAGAAACAAATCATTGCATTGACTTTGATAATCCCTTGATCCATCATCCTCTATCTCATCTCCCTTTCACTGATTTTATAAAGTTTAATATTCCAAAGAATGTGTGATATCATCAAGGTGATATGGGTATGCTTTCCATCAGTACAGTTACAACCTATCTGTGTTTTCTCATTGTGTGTAATTCTTACCCTTGATATATAGTTTCTCCACAGAAAGTACAATCAACATGTTGGAGGTCTTCCCTTCTGTGTGTGTGTGTATGCGCGCGCACACACATACCGTTCAGAGGGTACCAGTGGAGCCTTCCAACTACCCATCAGTGTGTTAGCCCTCACTTGTACCAAAAGACTGGTCCATCTCTTTTTCTGATCATACATTTCCTCAATGATCATACTACTTCTTAAGTACTAGTCATCAGTGGAAATATTTAGTGGCTCACACACACTATTCACCATGAATCTCTCTCCCTTGCCCTTTGGGTCTTAGCAAGATCAAGTTCTCAGAGATTGGAAGGCTCTATAATTGTAGTTATAGAATGACCCTACAAGAACAATTGTGCTGAAATGATAGGTCTTTGCCCTGAGGAGCAGTTTGATAGCCCTGAATCCAATTCTCCACTGGATTAGAAGTCAGAAGACCTCAGATAGTCCATGATCCTGCCACTTCTTAGCTCTAGGTCCCATGGGCAAGTCTATATATTTCCATGGGCTTCAGTTTCTTCCTCTTTAAAATAAGGCGACTGGATTGAATTATCTTTAAGGTTCCTTTCAACTCTAAATCCTATGATACAGACCCAACTGTAAACTAAGATATTGGTTTGATTATAATCTATACTTTCCTGCCTCTCCCCCACAACCCCAGCCCAAATCTGGCCTGTAATAAAAATCCCAGTATGTCTCATAATTGGTGTTATTTTCAGTCTATGTCTCTGTATATTTTTTCTTTCCAAGAGATCTCATTTTTCAGGGGCAGTTTATACTCTAGGGTGGTTTATATTCAGACCCCTACAGTAGTCCTGTATAGCTGTACCACTGAGCACAGAACAGACACATGTTTCATTCATCTGGAGTTTAAAGAAACAACTTGTTTTATGGGATTCTTCCTTGACAAGAGATCAGGCTATTATGCATGATTGATTTATGATTAAAAACATCCTGATTTTGTTTAAAAAATAATCAGGTTTTCATATGGAAGGAGGCGACTAGATTGTAATGTTTGCCTTGCCCTACAGACAGCATGGAGAAATGGAAGTGAGAGGGAGCCACAAAAAACCAAAGCCTAATAAAAAACCCGTTTCTTTGTTGCTTTCAAATTTACCAAATGTGTGTATTCTTCTCAATAGCCCTGTGAGCCAGATACTATAAATATTATTGTTCCTATATTACAGGTGAGGAAACTGAGGCTCAGAGAGCTGAAGGGACCTATGATCCTAACTCATAGATTTGGAATTGGAAGAGACCTTGGCGGATATTTAAGCAGTGCTCGGTACATAATAAGCACTTAAATGCTTGTTGACTGATCTGATCTAACTTCCTCATATTAAAGATGAAGTAAGTGAAGCCCAGAGACATGATTAGCTCAAGGTCACACAGGAAGTAGCTAGGCCAGCATTCAAACCCAGCTTTCCTGACTCCAGATCCAGTGAAAAATTAGGTATAGGTTGCATCCCATCTATTAGTTGAGAAATGGTGGTCAGTAAGGGCAAGATGAGGCATATAAACTCAGACATAGACATGGTATTGACTTATTTTGCTCAAATAAATTTACTTTTTTCTTCAAAGTAATGGCTTTATGTTGGAAGATCCATTAAGAAGTAATGATTAATGTCACTGTTTCTGACATGCCTTCCCAGCTGCTAATGCCCTCCCCAACCCAATTACCTTCCTTTTAAAAAATTCTATCTTTTAAATACTTATATATTCACATATTGTTTTCCCCATGGGATGTAAGCTTCCTGAGGGCAGGAGCAGTTTCCTTTTTGTCTTTGAATCCCCATGTTTAGCATGGTGCTGACAGTATAGAAGCATTTAATAAATACTTATTGATTGACGGATTAATCAATGTAAAAAGGTTCAAACTGGGGTTTCAACTCAGATCTTCTGCCCCAAAGACTAATTCTGCTTTTTAACCATGCCATCAAAGAATTTTGTAAAGCCCTACAGAGCCAATTCTGAGACTTTAATTAACACCATCGTTCCACATCCGAGGGGGCCATTTATTTCTTGCCTGTCAGGTTATGTAAAGGATTTATTGTATCTGACTAAGCCTGGTTTTTATTACATTCCAACTCATGGTGTTATGTAGACACTGGGGAAACTGGGCCATCCTGGAGGCCTTGGCTAATTCAGGCAGGTAACTCTTGACAATGGGCACAAGGAATTCTTACATAAGTCTCCTCAGCACTGATGAAAGAACAGTCCCAGAGAAACTTTCTACGGAAGAAAAAACCCCAAAGCAAGACTTATTATATGCAGTGTTTCCAAAATGTGAACTTTGGACGAGTTCTTAATCCAGACATACTGGGGCCATGTTATTCATTGAAATGGACATCTAAATGAAGAATAGGTCTATTTTTGATTCAATGACCATCTGCCATGATTAATACAAGAAACTAGCCACATTTTGCACTGAAAAAGATAAATTGATTGTGGAGTATGGGGAACACCACATGTAAGAAAATAGACTATGTCTCCCACAAAGTGGCCCAGACTTTGAATAGGGTACAATATTTAGAATATGGCCCAGACCTGTTCCAACATCTTCCAAGAGCCTTCCTTAAGACTAGTTCTCATCTCCCCATCTTCCACATTTCCCAACCATTATTAAACCTGAGTTAAACCTGACCCCAGAGGTGACCGAACCTGCATGGAGGTTTTTTTTGCGAATTATCTCAGGACTTATTAACCACTCCTTCCTCAACCCCCCAACAGTGATCTCACAGTTGATTAACTACAGCCAGATTTGTGGGACTCTGGGGGGGTAAGGGGAAGGATGATGGCTGTCATCAATCATGGAGACAAGGCCATTAGGAAATCCTCAGTGAAAGCATCACCTTCCTATTGGATTCTTTTGGAGATGTAGTTGAATAAAAACCCAGGACTCTGATGAAGAAAGGGGTGAGGGGGAGGTGTGTGTGTGGGATAGGTATTTAAAGATGAATGTAAACTTGGACTTGGAATTCCAATATGGTATTCTTTAAAAAGCCCCCACTTGTTTGCAAGACATATGGAACGTTCTCTAACTTAAAACCTTTCTTTGCACTGGCTCCTCCCCCCTCCTATTCTGTATTATATAAACATTGCTTACCTCTTTGGAGGGAAGCAGGATGCTAGAAGATCACCTTCATTGTGGCCGCCTGCCAGGGGGCTTAAAGGCAACAGCCTCAGGGTAAGGGAAACATTCATCAATACCCTTATTTTTCCTCTTTGCAAGGGGCTCGGCATCTGGAACCTATTTCATATCCCTCCGACCCCCAATCCCCCAAGCACACACATACTTCCCCGACCAGGGCTCTTTCCTATGTATATACCACAGGGGTGAGAAGGAGGCACACCATCCCCATGATGAGTACACAGTTGGGGCTGCTAGGCAGCTGACACTTGTCCATCCATGAGTGCACATTCTATTTTTCAAATGAAGGCCCAAGTTAGGAATATGTCCCTGGGCTTTCCCAGCTGAGGTTAGATAGGCAGAATAGAGAAGGTGGGTGGCCCCTGTTCTGCCAGCTTCAGTCCCTTCCAGTTTCTCTCCTCAGAGGAGGCAGGGTGGTGGGATGCATGGACTGGGGGGTTGGGTGGGGGGCAGGCAATATGGTAAACTTTTAAGTTAAAAAGTTAAATTCTTTTATGTACATGTTTTTTTTTGTTTGTTTTGTTTTGTTTTGTTTTTGCTTTTTGGCGGGCAATTTGGGGTTAAGTGACTTGCCCGAGGTCACATGGCTAGTTTTTGTGTTAAGTGTCTGAGGCCGAATTTGAATTCAGGTCCTCCTGACTCCAGGGCTGGTATTCTATTCACTGTGCCACCTAGCCACCCCAAGTTAAATTCTTTTAAAATCCTGTCTCTGATTCTGTGTGACCTTAGACTTGAAACTTAACCCACTGGGTCTTGGTTTATTCCTCTGGAAAGTGAAGAGGTTGGATGAGATGACCTCTGATGTTCCTTTTATTTCACTGCTCCTTTGAAATCTGTCCTGTATGTGACTACCATCATGGTATTTGTAGTGGGATGGGGAATTGGATAGCGATGGCTTGGGTCTGGGAGCAGGTGTGCTTCTGAATGTGTCTGATGAATGGAGAGGCCCTAGAACCTACTTCTGAGCATTCACAGATATTGAGGACGGCTTTTAGTTCCCAAACCATAAGATGAAGAAACTGACTTTTGTTTGGCCACTGAGACAGAACTTTGGGTTTGCATTCAAAAGGGATTCTCTTTCTCCCTATCTTTCTCCCTCTCTTCCTCCCTCTCCCTCTCTCTCTCTCTCCCTCCCTCTCCCTCTATCTCCCTGTCTCCTTCTTTGTCTTTCTGTCCCTGTTTCTCTCTATCTCTTTCCTTCCTTCCTAGAGAGATAGAAAGTTAAACTTTTAGAAAATTCACCAAAGGGGACAATAGGGATTAAACTTTATTAATACTTCAGGTCCCATTAAAGAAATCAATGGGTAGATTTCTTGTGAAATCAGAAGGATTTCCTCAGAAAGTGAAAAATGCATATTTGTTAGAAATCCATCTGTAGGTGATATCCAAGAATGCCTCAATTCCATTATCTATGAAATGAAGGAGATGGAAAAAGTGATCTCTAAGGCCCCTTCAATCTTGAATTCCCTTCAGTTCTAGATTTCTGATCCTATGGTCACCTCTCTTCCATGTCTAAATCTCTGATTTCATGATCACACAATCATTGTATAAAGGATCTCATTCATGCTTATTTTACTCCTGCCTGGACTCACTTTCCAGATTTTTCCATCATCTCATCAGCATTCTCATCCCTTCTTCCTTGCAACCTAACCTCCCCCATCCTTTCTAACTCTTCTTTATGTGTTGTCTTTCACCATTAGAATGTAAGCTTACGTAGGGCAGAAATCGTCTTATTTCTTTGATCTAGTATCCTCAGCCTTTACTTAGCACAGCTCCTGGCTAATAGTCAGTGCTGAGAATGCAAATGCAAGCAGAGAGAAAGACAGTCCTTGCCTTCAAAGAGTTTACATTCTAGTAGGTGAAGACCACACAAAAAAAGGAGTAGAAAAGAAAGAGGAAGAAGGTACTCATCTGTGGGGAAGGCATGGTAGAGATATTTATCCATTCCTCTATCTGTCTGTCTGTCTCTCATCACCTGGAATTGAACACTGGTTTTGCCACTTATCAAGTATAGAGTACCTATATAATCTAAGGCTTAGACTAATCAGTTAGCAACTCTGGGTCTCAGTTTCCTCATCTGTAAAGTAAGAGACTTGGCCTAGATGACCTCTAAGGTACTTACCAGTTCTAGGTCTGTGATCCCAAGAACATCTATATTTACTTTGCTTGGAAAGTAAGATTGTTCCCACATCTACTGAGTCCAGTGGATTTGGACTATTTTTCTCTTGCCTTGATGCTTTTGTTTGCTGCCTGATTGGCTACTTTTTAGAGCTAAGGGAATTCTATAGGGAATTGGGGACTGATTACTTGAATCACTCACTGTAGTGAACTGGAGAGGAATCACCCCAGAGCAACCCAGTCTGGTGATTTCCTGGTGTGAATTGGCCTGTGGGTCTGGCTTCAGCATAAGTCAGCTGGAGTGTGTTTGACAATGTGCTGGCATCCAAGCCCAGGGAGCCTGGACTACTGATTCTCCAAGGAACTGAGCCATTTAGACTTTTAACTGGGACCACCCAGAAAACAGTTCATTTGCTGGGCCAACTGGCTTCTTGGTTGCCACACAGAAAGGTCTTCCGAAATCTATTGTGACAGAAACTTCTGATTGCCTTTAATTTGGTGGCCTTGGGAATAAACAGACTTAAATGAATGTCAGTCAATTTGTTCATGCCGTCATCTTTGAGGACCACAAAAGATGTGAGAATGCTTTGGGTGTAAGGCTTACTTGGACAGTTGCTTCCAGTTCCCCCTCCCACTCCAATTGGTCTTGCATTCCCTTCAACAGACTAGTTGTCCTAAAGACCAGCTATGATATACTTACTCCTTTCCTTCTCCCTCTTCTCCTTACTGAAAAACCTTCAAACGCTCACTCCTCCTTAGATCTCTGTTCCTTATCCTGGCATTCAAAGCCTTCTGAGCCCTGATTCCAACCAACATTTTCAGTCATGGATTTCACTACTCTCTTTATATATACATTGCTATAGTCATAGAGACCAAGTCATGCCCTGAAGAGGAAATAATGATGATGATGATGATGATGATGATGATGATGATGATAGTGGTGGAGGTGGTGGTGATGGTGGTGATGGTGATGATGTCATAATGATGTCATGATGATGTCAGACTTGTGACTAGCATTGTAATCAGAAGGCCTGGGTTCAAATACCTTCTCTGACACTTACTACTTATGTGACTTCGGGCAAGTCACTTAACCTTTCTGGGCCTTAGAAAATGAAGGGGCTAGACTCGATGACTTCTGATGTCCTTCCAGCTCTAGATCTATGATATTTTTTATAGTATTCTAAGGGCTACAACACACTTTTTCTCTTTTTTAACAACAATTGCTGAGAGGCAGGTATTAGGTTATATGTATATATGGGCAGCATGGGATGATTGAATGAATGAAAAGCACTTATTAAATGCTTACTGACTTGAAACCAGGGGGCCTAAATTAGAATCCTGATTGTCATTTACCATCTGGGAAACCTTGGACAAACTCTGCCCAGAGTTTTTCAGTCCCTATGACTTTTCTCCTCTTATGCCCTGTGAGTGGGATGTCTTCCCTCCCTATTCTTACACTCATTCCCCCAGTGCCTAGCTGGTAGATTGACTGATTCATTTGTTTGAATTTGCATCTGTACTTTAAAGTCCAGCTCCAGGGAAAACTAGAAGTCTTCACTGCTTCCCCTCCACTTTCCCCTATGTCAGGGGAAACTTAAAGATTCCTCTTACATATGCTTTGTACCTATTACCTTTCCCTCCATGGACCATGCAAACATTTTGTTAATGTACCTCTCTGATGTATTTATTGTGCATTATTTCATATTATTAACTAAGAATGTGTAGTATTCCATACCAGTAAACTCCATGAAGGCAGGGATTCTATCTCCCCCATGACCTGGTATAGCAATCTGCATATAATAGACACTTAATATTTATTTTTTTTAATTGAAGCCATTTGATACCTTTAAATTTTACTTTTCTCCTCTGTAAAATGAGATAATAATATATACTTTATAGGCATTACTATAGATGAGATCTGGGTAGGTGGTAGGTTTATATGGATGTGAAAGGGAAAGCTTTCACCTGCTCACTTAGTCATTTCACTCTCTCCAGAACTCCTGGGCACTACCATTTTCTCTGTACTTACAACCTAAGGAATGCTAGGCCTTGCCATCTTCCCTGCTGTTGAACCCTGAGGACCACAAGGCCTTTCCATCTGCCATGTAGCTGTACTCTCCCATAGGCTTTATCTCTTCTTTTGAAATTCCACACTGTTCTCATTCTTCTCTCTGTATCCCCAGGACTTGGCATAGTGCTTGGCACATAGCAAACAATAAGTACTCTTCCTTCCTTCCTTTCTTCCTTCCTTCCTTCTTTCCTTCCTACCTTCCTTCCTTCTTTCCTTCCTTCCATCCATCCATCCATCCAACTGTCAGATAGTATTATTGTTAGGCTCAATTGAACTAAACTACTTTTTTTACAAAGTGATCTACAAATAAAATGTGTTGGTATTTTCTTTTTCTGGGCTCTCAATCTCATTTCCTCTGCTTGGAATGCCTCTGTACTAATCCACATGCTAGATAGGTTAGATCCTCTCCTCTCCATACAACCTCTTCCAACTATCCCAGAATTATTCACATGTCTAAAGCACTTCAGAGTTACAGGAAATTTCCTCCAAACAGCTGGGTGGGGAGGAGTTAGCTCACTATCATTTTATAGGTGAGATGAAATGGAGACTCAAAGGGAAAAAGGGATCACGCACGTTGACTCAGTGAGTAAGTGTCAGACCTTCTGCTTTTCTAAGGCCAATAGACTTTGACCCTGGGTATGTCTGTATCTCTTTCCCCTGTCCCGTGAACTGCTATAGCAGTTCTGTGCCTTACATTGATTTGGTCAATCGTTAATCAGGGGACCATATTGTGATGCCTTTTTCAAGTTCTCAGCCTATTGTTGAAAATGTTCCTATATTTGTCTTTTTGTATGTTTGTTTCTTATGTCTCTAACTAGACTATAAGCTCCTTGAGGGCAGGTACTATGTCAAGTATCTCCTTGTAATTCTCCACAGTGGCCCAACCCAATGATTTGTGTACCACAATTACTGAATTGAGATGCCTTAGATATATGATCTAAACATTTGGGTTGGCTCTAGGTCCAGTGAGGGAGAATTTGCCAACTAATCCAACATGGATTTGGTGTCTTTAGGACAACAACAGCAACAACCACCGCCACAACAATGAGCATTTCTGTAGAGCCTTAAAGTTTACAAAGTGCTTTATAGATATTATCTCAGTTCATCCTCATGATAGCCCTGAGAGGAAGGTGCCATTATTATTATCTCCATTGGGATTTAGCACTGAAAGTCACTTTAAAGATGACTAATTTAACCCTTTCATTTTATAGAAGAGGAAATCAGGCCAAGAAAAAGGAACTGATTTGCTCAAGGTCTCACAGGTAGTAAGTGACAGTATTAGGGTTTGAATACAGGTCTGTTGACTTCAAATGCACTGCTATTTAGGGCTTCCTATTCCCTTTAGGCTACCTTGGTGATAAGCTCTCTCTCTTTTTTTTTTCCTTTTGGAGGGCAGTTGGGGTTAAGGGAGTTGCCCAAGGTCACAGGGCTAGTAAGTGTTAAGTCCTCTTGACTCCAGGGCCAGCACTCCATTCACTGCACCTCCTAGCCACCCTGATAAGCTCTCTTTCTAGTACTAATCTTTTTGTCATTGAGAAGGGGGATCTGATACCTACTTCCTATTGTTGTTTTCAGTCATGTGAGAATCTTTCTGGACCCATTTTTTTTTTTTACAGATACTGTAATGGTTTGGCATTTCCTTCTTTAGCTCATTTTACAGATAAGGAAAGTGAGGCAAACAGGGTTAAGTGATTTTCCCATGGTCACACAGTTAGGAAGTATCTGAGGCCAGCTTTAAACTCAGAAAAAGTAGTCTTCTGGTCCAGTACTCTGTACAGTGTGCCATTTACTTGGCCCTAATTCATATTAGGATTATGGATTTGTAGTTCAAAAAGACCTTCAGAATCAGCCAGTCTTATTCTCTCCTCCCATAATACAGATGAAGAAACTAGGGGACTGAGAGGTTAAGTAACTTGTCCCACATGACCCAGATAGTAAGTAGCAAAAGTAATATTTGATGTCTATGACAATATATTCCACATCCAAAGGGTGTTTTGGTTTGGAAAGGAACTTTCTTAAATCCAAAGAAATGAATTTCTCATGGTGGAATTTCAGATGCTAGAGCCCTTGGAGTTAGGTAGGGGCACCTAGTAAACATTTGGGTGAATCTCAACTCATGCTCCATTTCCAGCCATTTACTTAACTCATGTGTTTATACAGCCCTAAAAAAACAAATATATTTTGAATTAAGAAATTAAGAAATACAAAACTGGGTCAGAGTCTGGGTCCCTTTAGCCTAGAATTCTGTTTCTGACCCAGGCACTGAATGACATTTTGGGGGTAGGGTGGGGGTAAGCTGCCCTCTTTGATAGAAAGGGCTAAGTTGACCTCAAAGGATAAAGAATTATCCTGAGCTCTCCTTGATAACCTGCTCAGATCCATCCATCATCCATTCTTTTATCTAACCTTACTTGAGTTGACTATACTGCTTGTCTGGGTTAATGTGTCCCATATGCCTTCCCTTGCTGGTTGGGGAAAGGGAGATCTGATGTCAGGCTGAGCCTGGGATGGAGTAAAAAAAGCACCTCCCCTTCTACAACTGACATGTTTGTGATCCTGGACAGATGTGTTCTGAGGGCAGGGCAGCATGACACCAGTCTGCAGAAATACTACATGTCAGTGGCAAAATAGAGCATGGGAAGTGGGGGTAGGAGAGAGGGGATGGGGGAGAGACAGACTTTAGAAGTGTCAGTGGGAAAGTGCTCACATGTACAGGGCAGATCCTTAAAAGCTCTGAATTTAAGGAATGGGACAAGCAATTGCCAATTTAGCTGATGAAGAGCATTGTCCCCTATTAGCAAGCTTGGACTGTACTTGGCATTTGTGGGGATGAGGATGGTAAAGTGCCTTAGGAGAAGCAGCAGGGCATAGTGGATAGAATACTGGTGAGGGCCTGAGTTGAGCAAGCAAGCTTTTATTAAGCACCTACTATATACCATGGGGATACCAAAATGAAAATGAAGAACTTTCTGCTCTCATGGAAATACCTTGCATGTATTTTATCTATAATTATATGTGTGTGTTTCCCTCAGCTAGACTAAAACCTTCTTGAAGGCAAAGTCTGTTTCATTTTGTCTTTGTATCCCCAACACATAACACAATGCCTGGCACATAGTAGGTGATTAATAAATATGTGTTGATTGATTGGTTGAACTGGGAGAAGCAACAAGCATATGTATAAGTTAATACAAAATAGATACATATTAAAAACTAATTTGGGAGGACACAAAGAATCAGGTTATGGAATTCAGGAACATCTGACCTGGGTTCAAATGCTCCTTCACACATTTGGGTTCAAATCCTGTATAACCTAGGGTCAGCTAGGTGATGCAGTGAATGGAGCACGGGCCCTGGAGTCAGGAGGACCTGAGTTCAAATCCAGCCTTGGACACTTGACACACTTAGTAGCTGTGTGACCTGTAGTGAAGTTTCCCCACTTCAAAAAAAAAAAAAATCCGTAGAGCCTAGCTTCAAATCCTGACTTTACTCATTTATATCTGTGTGACCTTGAACTCAATCTTGCTAGCCTCAGTAAAATGGAAGAGATAAAGTACCTACCTCACAGAGAGGTAGCAAATGGGATAATGCATACAAAAAACTTTGCAAGCCTTAAAGGCGTCATGTGTCTGTGAGACAGCATTATTAGTCTTAGCACATTCAGATCCGTATCAGAGATTCACAGCTGGGAGGTCCCTTAAAGATAATCCAGTTCAAACACCGTCCCCTCCTGCCTCTTTAAATTTTTTTTTGTTGTTGTTGTTGTTGTTGAGGGCAATTTCGTTAAGTGACTTCCCCAAAGTCACACAGCTAGTAAGTGTGTTAAGTGTCTGAGGCGGGATTTGAACTCAGGTCCTCTTGACTCCAGGGCAGGTGCTTTATTCACTGCACCACCTAGTGTGTGCCCCTCCTCCCCCAACTTGTCCAAGATCACACATGGAACATAGCAAAGTTAAGACTTCAGCTCAGGTCATCTGATTCAAAAATCACAACTCTCTTCACTATTCCTCATTGTTAATATGGAATTTTGTTATGATGGTGTTTTGCTGTGTTCAGGTTATTTTTGTTTCCTTCATCATATTAATGTTAGTTCAATAATTCATTCAATTCAATAAGCATCTATTAAATATTTTCTGTGGATAAGACAATGGAAATTCAAATATAGAAACAAAATTTCCCTGGCCCTCAAGGAGTTTACATTCCACTGGGGGGTATAACATGTGTTTAAGCAAATAATTACACAACGCTTTTCTGAGGAAGAGAACATTATCATTTGCTGTACATTTTTCAGTGGTGATTCTTGTTTGTTTATGAATTGGCTACATGCTACTTCAGATCTTATCCAACTCTGAAATTTTGTGATTCAGTTGGGGGATCTAGGAAAAGTTTCACCTAGAAAGCAACATTTCAATTGGACCTTTAAAAGGGTGGGGAGTCAGTCAATCAATCAACATTTATTAAACACCTTGTTATGTGGCAGGCACTGTGCTAAATTTTGACATACAAAGAGAGTAAAAAAAATTTTTGTCAAAGCCAGATTTAAGCACCTACTGTATGCTATATGTACTATGCACTGAGGATGCAAAGAAGGAGAAAAGACAGTCCCTGTCCTCAAGGAGTTTGCAGTCCAATGAGGGAGACCACATGCAAACAACTATGTATAAACAAAAATATAGACAGGATAAATTAGAAATGATTTCAGAGATGTGGGAAAGGGCATTTCAGGTGAACTAAGCCATGCAAACAGCAGTACTAAGGAAGGATGGGTGGCAAGGTGGGAAGTTTGGAAAACATAACCCTGTTTGGCTAGACCATGAAGTCCATCTAGAAAGGTAATGGGAAATAAAGATGAGTTGATAGATTGGGATCATTCTGTTGAGGGCTATGGAGTTTAATGTTTCTCAGGCAATGGAAAGTCTTGATTTTGAGCAGGAAAATGACATGATCCAAATTGTCTATGAGGGCACTTAATCTGATATGTGAATAAAGGATAGAGTAGGAGAAAGCCTGAAGGTGAGGGTGACCATCAAACACTAACCTAAGGTGACAAGAAGAGAACAATTTCAATGGATATGGGATGGTTATATAGTCAGGACTAGGCAACTGATTGAATATGGATGGGGGGAAGGGCAAAGGGGGAATCTTAGATGATATCTAAGTGCTTTAAGGTAAATGAGATCTAATTTGCTTGATTTAGAGGATAGTGGTTCCATAAATAAGATTAGGGAAATCAAAACCAGTAGCTCTGACCCTATGACCTTGGAGGGGCTCTACCTATTTCTTTGTCCCAAAGCAGGAACCAAAAAGGATCTCTTAGGATCATAGATTTAGGACTGGAAGGAACTTTAGGGAAAATTGAGTCCAATACCTTAATTTTACAGATGAGGAAAGGGAGGCCCAGAGTATTAGGAGATTCGCTCAAGGTCATCTAGCTACCAAGTGTCAGAAGCAGGATTTGAACTGAGCTTTTCCTGATTCCAAGTCCATCCGTATATCTACTACTGCATCAATATTTTTTTGTTCAATGTCAGTCATGTTGGATGCCCAACTGTCACCATTGGGTACAAAGGTTTATCCTCTAAAAGGACCTCAGAGGCATGCCAGTCAAACCCATTGATTTATAGATGAAGAAAATGCTTGTTTCATTCCATAAGTTAAAGATAAATAAAATTTAAAAAAATTATAAAACGAAAATTCTAGGGAGGTTAAATAATTTGCTCAGTGACTCCACCTGAGTTCTTTAAGTCCCAATCCAGTTCTTTATCCACTGATTACCTTGAGATGAAAAGAGAGGGTTAAAAAAGTTCACTGAAAAAGTACAAAGCTTTGTGCAAATATGTGGAGGAATGAGAAAAACATGGCAGAGAAAGAAGGAGGATGGCAGAGCATTATCTTTTTTTTTCCTCTCCTTGATCTTTAGGGGCTACTTAGCCTCCCCAGAGGAGACACAGTCGAAAAGATGCTGCATTTAGAAGCACACGAGGCTCTGCTGCTTGTTACCTGGAAATGGGAAAGGTCAAAACTTCTATGCCCATTAGCAGTGAAATTGGGCCTATGGACCACTGCACTTCTAGCCTGGGCATGATGAGGAGATCCAGTCTCAAAAAAATAAAAAAATAAAATTATAATGTTGGTCTCCCATATCAGAATATGAGTTCCTTGAGGGAAAGACCCATATTTTTTTTTCTTTCTTTGTATCTCCAGAGCTTGGCATCATGCCTGACATATAGTAAATGATTAATGAATGTTTGTTGACTGACTAGCTGACTTTGGCACAATTTCTCATTTGCAATGGATTGTATCCCACTCAAATCTACCATGTACGTGTGCATTGTCTTTTGGGTAATCTGCCATTTTGGTTCTTTGGAGACTAATGCATGCAATACCTTACCACCATACAGCATCACCCAAAGACTACTGACATGAGAAAAATGTTTCAGGGAGAAGTTTGGTGGGGGAAAGGGAGGGCCATTAAAAGATCTTTACAATTTTCCATTTAAGTCATTCTGTGAAAGAAAACACAGACAAAAAAGTAAGAAAAAATAAAGAAAAAGAATTTTCGATCTGCATTCAGGCTCCACTAATTCTTCTTCTGGAAACAGACAGCACCTTTCCTCATAAGTTACAATTTTCTAAAGACAATCTAGCTTGCCTCCTCCTGTTTAATTTGGAGCCCAATTCATTGCCCATTATCACTGTGTCTTTAATCTATGTACCAGTGGACAAGCTTTCTAGGTTGTCCATTTAAGTATATATTACAGTCTAGAAATGAGCTATTCTTCATCTATTTGAGTCTTCTCTGTGTGGACAGTTAGATCAAATGTTTTGAGAGTTTCAGTGTTATAGATTTAGAGCAGGAAGGGCCCCCTCCCAGAGGCCATCTAGTCTACTCCCCTCATTTTAAAGTGGTGGAATTGAAGCCCCTAAATATCAAGTGATTTTCTCAAAGACATATAGGTGATACACTCAGAAGCCAGATATGAGCTACAGTCTTTTTGACTCCAAGACCAGTGCCCTATCCACGATGTCATTCAGTCAATAAACATCTATTAACTGCCTATTGTGTGCTAAGTGGTGAGGGTATGAAGGCAAAACACAGTCCCAGTTCTCCAAGAGTTCAAAGTCCCAAAGAGGAGACAACTATCTAAAAATAAGATATATCCAGGATAAATTGGAGATAGTCAACAGAGGAAAGAGTCAAATTAAGGGGGCTCCACAAAGGCTTCCTGTAGAAAGTAGATTTTTGTTTGGACTTGAAGGAAGCCAGGGAAGCCAGGAGGTAGAGATGAGGAGGGATAACATTCCAGGTATGGAAGGCAGCGAGTAAAAATACTTGGAGGTGGGAAATGGAGTGTCTTGTACAAACATGTACAGTCCATCACTGGATTGCATAGTACATGGATGGGTGTAGCATGTAAGACAACTGGAAATGCAGGGGGCAGGTTATAAATGACTTTGAATGCCTGACAGGAGGTTTTATGTTCGATCCTGGAGGCAACAGGTAGCTACTAGAATATATTGAATAGTGGGTAACATGGTCAGAAAAGAAAGTCATTAAGAAAATTATTTTGGAAGCTGATCAGAGGATGATCTGGAGTGGAGACAGACTTGTGGCAGGCAGGACAACCATAAGGTTTTTGCAGCAGTCCAGGCATGAAGTGATGGGCCCCTGTACAAGGGTAGTGGCCATGTCTGTGAAGAGATGGGGGGCATATATGAGAACTGTTATAAAAGTAGAATTGATCGACCTCGGCAATAGATCAGATATGAGGAGTGAAAGCGGAGGATTGTGAGTATGGGGTACCGAGCAGATGATAAAATTCATCTCTTTGACGAGGCTCTACAATGATGGAACCAGGAAAATGTCACCTGCAAATAGGAATGGCAAGAAAACCTCACTATCTGTGTGGAATCTCCCTTCAACTTGAAGTCTACACTGGATATCCTCTGTAGTTGTGGTTAATAGCTTTGGCATCCACACAACTGCCTCCCTGCTCCCATGATTAACCATCAGAGGGTCAATTGAACAAAGTTCCCTCTGCTATAACATTTCTCAGGGCATCCTGTATGGTGGAACACAAACCATTTCACTGGGAGGAAAATTCCCTCCAAAGGAAAAAAGGTCTGGGAGGACAAATAGTGTAGTCCTACCTCCCATCTTCTATCTCTGGAAATTCATGAACTTGATCCAGGCAGAACTACTCTGCAGACCCACTCTGAGTTTTCCCTGAAACAAGAAAGCAGGCTTGGACCTCTCCACGTCTTCAAACAGAGAAGCATTTTTCAAATTGAAAAATCTATTACACGGTTTCATAATCTCTTACTTGACAGCAGCTGGTGGTACAAAGCAAGGAGTCAATTGGATTTCATTATGTAACAGATGGTTCTGTTTTCCAATTTTCTCCAAGTGTTCAGATGCTTTTTTTCTTTCTTTCTTTTCTTCTTTTTTCTTTTTTTACTAAATTCATATTTCTCATCTGATCGAAACCCTTGGGGCCAAGCTTTCATCTTGGTTCCTGTTGGTATGTGTGTGTTTGTCATTTGTCGACATAAAAGAGTTAATAAATACCACCAGGGACCCGGGCAGCAACCAAGATAGTGATAAAGACTTGGGAGAATTAGTCTAAGGTGGGTAACCTTGTCAGGAGTGTTAACCTCCTACCAGAGGTAGAATCATCCATGCCCCATTTGGAATCCCACTGAAAAATCCAACCAAAATGACCTTGAGAGAACACTCTGTTCTTTCCCTCCGGCAGTACCATATGTTAGCACATCGAAACTCTTATTAGAAAATTAAACGCCTTTTGGAAAAAAATAAAGACTCCAAGTAACTCTGTTGGCCCATGATGATGTGTCCCTAATTGTGTCACCTCAATCTCTGGTATGGTCTTTTGATTTTTATTTTTCAATGTACACCCATTATTTCCAGGTTCTTTCCCCATTGGTATACATTTATAGACTTCCTACTCTTTCTGCTACTCCAGCTGCCCACAGCTGTCAGCCTTCCACTCCAGCCTTGAATTTCTAGTTTTTTAATCTTCTAGCCAACATTATGAAATTCTTTCTTTTTCTCCCAAAAAATAAACTGTTTTCTAAGCTTCCTTCTCTTCATGATAATCAGCTTCTTTTTTAAAGCACTTAGCAACCTCCCTCCCAAATGCTTCAGGCACCTGCTTTACCTGGCTTTATTGGCTTTTGAATGTTGGCTTTGCTTCCCCATGTTAACTTCCCAGTTTGAATGTTCCCAGAGGAAACAGGAAAAGAGGAAAATAAACATGACTCAGTAGTAAGGTGAAATAGCACAGAGCTAAGTCAGTGGGTCTCCAAGACACTGTAGTAGGGCAGAAAGAGCCCCAGATGTCCAGGGACTTGGGTTCTAGTCTTAGTTCTACCATCTAAGGCACACAGTGACCTTGGAAATATCAATTCTGTTCTCTGATTGCATTTTGTTTTTTCATTTGTGAAATGAAGAGGGTTTTCTAGAGGGTCACTGGTATCCCTTTAAGGCCAGACCTTTTATGATTTTATGCTTCTCTGTTGTTCTTTTTTAAACTTCCTCTTTATATATATTTTTAGTTCTTCAAAATCAATAGTCAACAAGCATTATTAAGCACCTACTATGTGCCAGCCACTGTATCAAGCACTGAGAAAAACAAAAACACTTCCTTCCCTCAAGGATTTCACAATCTAATGGAGGAGACAACATGCCAATAGCTGTGTGTGTGTATATATATACACATATATGTATATACATATATATGTATATATATATGTGTATATATATATGTATATATATATATATATGTGATAAATTAGATGTATCTATTTGAGATAAATTAGAGATAATCTCAGAGGGAAGGCAGTATCATTGAGGGGTACAGGAAAGACTTCCTGAAGGTTAGAATTTAATTGAAACTTAAAGGAAACCAGGGAAGACAGGAAGTGGAGATGAGAAGGCAGAGCATTCCAGGAATCGGGAACAACCAGTGAAAATGCCCAGAGTCTAGAGATGGAGTACCTTGCTTGAGGAACAGGGAGGAAGCCCATATCACTGGATTGTAGAGTACGTGGAAGAGAATAAAGTGTAAGAAGACTGTCAGGGTAGGAAGGGTCCAGATTATAAATTGATTTAAAAGCTCAACAGAGGATTTTATGTATTTTTTTAATTAAAAAAAAAAAACAATTGGGGTTAAGTAACTTGCTCAAGGTTACACAGCCAGTCATTATTTATGTGTGGGTGCTCATTTTCTGAGGCTAGATCCAATCCCGGGTCATCCCGACTCCAGGCCAGCACTCTTACTCACTGTGCCACCTAGCCACCCCTGATGATTTTATATTTGATCCTGCAGGTCATAGGGAGCCACTGGAATTGATTAAGTGCATGAGTTAAGCAGACCTACAAGGTCTGGGAGATCACATTAGTAGTCAGATGGAGAATGTACTAGAGTGGGGAGAGTCTTGAGGCAAGGGGACCAGAAGGCAATTATAATGACTTTCTTTAATTTTTGGACTATAGATAAGATTGGTTTCCTCAGAGGATAGGTTTTTGTTTGTTTGTTTGTAATGTTTGCTTTTTAGAGGGGGAAAGGCAGGGCAGTTGGGGTTAAGTGACTTGCCCAAGGTCACATGGCTAGTTAAGTGTTAAGTGTCTGAGGCCTAATTTGAACTCAGGTCCTCCTGACTCCAGAGTCAGTGCTCTATTTACTGCGCCACTTAGTCACCCCAGGGAATAGGTTTTTAGTCTTCTTGGCCTCCCACAAATCTTAAGTGATCCATCCATCCATCCATCCATCCATCCATCCATCCATCCATCTATCCAACCACCCACCCACCCATTCATCCATCTGTATCCATAAACCTAAATCCTTTGTTTAGTTAGGAGAGGGCCATTGATACTAGTTTATTTCTTGCTAATGGAAGCCCTTCCCAGGTTTACATGGGAGGAGAGGAAGCAAAGGGATCATAACCCAATCCTTTCTCCACCATGCATCTTAGAGAACTGAAAGAACTTGTAGGCAATTGTTAGACTCTTCCCAATGATCTATGAGGGACTGTGGAAAATGGATGCAGTGCATCAGGTTGGAAAACAGACAGCTGTGGTGCCATTAACAAAAAGGGAGAAAATTGAGATTTTAAACTATAACTAAGTGGCTCAGGGACTAGAGTACTGGGCCTGGAATCAGGAAGACCTGAATTAAAATCTGGCCTCAGAACTTACTAGTTGTGTGACCCTGGACAAGTCACTTCACCCTGTTTGCCTCAGTTTCCTCATCTGTAAAAAGAGCCAGAGAAGGAAATGGCAAACCACTCCAGTAACTTTGCCAAGAAATTTCTATGAAGGGTTGGGTGTGACCCAAACAACTGAACAACACGACCCACATAAAGAAAAGCTCTTTGGGAGAACCTCAATAATTTCTGAGAGTATAAAAAGGTCCTGAGGCTGAAAAATGTGTGAATCATTGGTTATTGATAGACAACTGGCTTAGGTTCAAGTGCTGCCTATGATATACTGGCTGTGTGATCCTGGGTGAGTCACTTAACCACTCAAAGCTCTAGGTCCCTCTCTAAGACTGTAAGTTTCAGAGAAGGGGCCACTGTTTCAAGATACACAACACATCAGATGACAAAATTTCTCTAGTGGCTTTTTACCCCTACTGTGTGACTCTCGATTATCACAGATTTTGGAATTTTATCCTTAACACAAATCCTTGATTTCAAGCATCGAAGCACTTTTCTCAGAATGATCCTGATAGGGAGGTAGTGAAAGTATGATCGTGCTCATTTTATAGATGAGAAAACTGAGGCTGGTAGAACTAAACTGTCTTTGAATGTCACAGAATTTAAGGGTTGGAAGAGAATTTATGGATCACTGCTGTTGTTGTTGAGTTGTGTCTGACTCTTTGTGACCCTAGGGATGTGTCTATGGAGTTTCTTTGGCAAAGATACTGGGATGGTTGCCATTTCCTTTCCAGTGTGACCCCATTTTACAGCTGAGGAACTGAGGCACATAGGGGTTAAATGACTTGCCCAGAGTTACACAGCTAGTATGTGTCTGAGTACAAATTTGAAATTAGCTCTTCCTGATTTGAGACCTGGTACTTTATCCATTTAACCACTTTGATGCTTTCTACCTTATGGACTATACTGTCACTCTTCTCTTATACCCCCGGCCCCCAAAAATATGTTGTATGTCTACAACATAGCCAACAAGTGATCATCTAGCCTTTGCTTGTGGACTTCCAAGGAGTGGAAAGTACTCTTTCCCTAGACAGCCCACTGCACTTTGGGACAGCTCTAATTGTTAGGAAAATGTAGACCTTGTCATGCTTTGTGGGTCATTGGATAAAAATGTTAAATTAGTTTGGAACCTGAGCATTTGAGTACTCTGTCCCTCACATCTCTGATCAGAAAAGAACTTTATGAATTTCCAAAGATTAGAGGGTTTGACTTTCTCATTTAGTCCCTAATGATATCTATCAAACAGCTACCTGGAGTGTCTGTGTCAGGAATGGAGGACAAATTAGATATGGAGAGGAGGGGCAAGCAAGGGGGAATTTAATGAGGGCTCCAGGAAAGAGAGAAAATTATTCCTAGGAGCTGCCATATGTGATCTAACTTTGTGCCCACTTCTCATTGTACCTGTGGGACAATATCCTCTCAGTTTAGGTGGAGGTGGTGATTTATACTAACTATTATTTTGCCACTTTAAAAAGTATTCTATTTCTAAAACCCAATTTTGCCTATCTGATTAATTTCAATTGATGATTAGTGGGGAGAATCACTCTGATGGGGGCTCATGAGCAATACATTAGAAAACTATTTCTACTCTAAAACTATTTTAGCTCTAAATCTATGATCCTATTATACTTTTTAGCCACAGGACTGAGAGAAAGTCATTTCAATAGATCAATTAGTCAACAATTACTTATTATATAAGCTCTTAGTATGTGTAAGGCACTGTCCTAAGCACTGGGGATACAAAGAAAGGCAAAAATAATCTGCCCTTGAAAAGCTCATATTCTAATGAGAGTGACAACATGACCCAATAAACACAAAATCTAGAGGGAAGGGTCTAAGAAAAAGGCCTCATATCTCTGGATCTCAGTTTCCCCCTCTGTAAAATGACCCCTAAGATCTCTCCTGGCTCCAAATCAATGATCTTTTGATCCTTAGGAGCCCCCAACCAAATGGCCTCAGAGAGTCTTTTCAGCTTTAATATTCTTCTTCCATGACTAAGTCGCCTAGAGAGAGAGCCTTGTTCTTTCAGTTTATTTGACTTAAGCCCAGAGTTGTTGTCCCATTTCAAACATATTACCCTCAGTCACTGATCTTCCCACATTTAACTGGCTCCTTCCTCGGTAATAGCCCATTGGGACCTCTTGACTGCACAAGGTGTTATGTCCAAGGACACTGTATTCCATTTCACCAGAAACCTATCTCTTCATTTTTCAGCAGATGTCAGCATCCTGATTCCTTTCCATTTTTTTTTTAAAAGCAATTGTCTTTCTACAGCTTCTCAATTGACCCTCTGCCTTTCACTCTTCCTACAGTAACCTTGTAAGAGGCAAATTTAATGAGAAGGCACTGTACTGAGTATTGGGGAATTCTTTCCCATTAAAAACAATTGTACACGAAGCAATTCTGTGATTTACTTTGGCAGGGCTATTGGAGAAGGAACCTTCCAGAAAAATCAGGCCATTTATACCACTCCTGGCTGGTGTCCTGTTTCACCAAAGTTGTCATTTGGTCTCCAAGCATACATTCAGATCCCAAATGCTGCTCTGAGTCTCCTCTCTATAGCCATAGCTTATTCAAAGCAAAGGAAGGAGCCAAGAGGCCCAGGCTGAAGACGATAAGCATAGGAAGGCCCACTCTCTTTGAAAGAGTGGCTCCTCTGCCTGTTGCCTACAGGGGTGCTGGCCCAGGCCATTGGCTGTCTTGAGAATTCCCGGGCTTTGGGCCTTCAGCTGGGGGGGTGGAAATACACTTGGGGCAAAGGGTTTGGTGATGTGGTTTTTTTTTTCTTCCCCCTTGTGGTGTTTGGCTAAGAGGATTCAGATTCTGGCGAAGTCCCTTAGCAGGGCTAAGAAGTGTGTGAGTGAAAAATAATGGAAAGAAACCTCGGAACACTTTATGACCTTCAAGAAGGTTCGGTTTGGATTCATTTCTAGAAATGGATAGGGTTTTTTTTTTTTTTTTGGTAACAAAGCTTTTTTTTCTTCCCTTTTAAAGCCAGTTGAGAAGAGCATTCAGGAATTTGCATTTAGAGTAAAAGTCAGAAGCTCAGGTCACTGGTGCCCCTAAGTAGCCTCTGTATGTGACTATGGGTAGCATATCATTCCCGCTCCCTCCTCCAAGCCAATTTCTACTTCTCCTTTGATGATTTCAATTCATTTTTTTTCAAGTTTCTATTTTAGCTATAGCTAAGGTAGAATGACAGAGCCTTTGTCCTTAGGTCCTGAATTTAGAGGATGTTAGATTTATAAGATGCTCCATTTGACAGCACACCCAATCCTTTAGCAGCATAGAAACAGCAGAGCTTAGCACTGGGTGGGCAAGAATGATTAATAATTAAAATAGGAAGCTATCAGATGGCAGTCTGGAGTAAGTTTCTCCCCCTACTTTGCTCTGACCCCTCCTCCTCCAAGGATGCATTTGGTTCCATTTACTCTGGGTGTAAATTTGTGGTGCAAAATCCTTAGTTATTGCATTGACACCTATGGTTTATAAAGCCTAGTTCTGGGTACTGGGGCTACAAAGATAAAATTCTGCCCAAAGAGCTTACATGCTATTTCAACTTAATTCTTACTATGGGACCAAATGAAGGGAAAGATTCCAATAGTTTTCAGTCTTCCAATGATCCAGAATTTTGTAAGCTGTTCAACCCATGTGAATATTACCTTCTCTGTGACTTAGTACATGTCTTTGAAAGTTTCTAAAGCAAAAAAAAATTGTTACTCCATGGCCAAGCTGAATTGCTTGGGAGGGAGGGAGAAGACAAGACCCTAAAAAAAAAGAATTAATACAAAGGAAACTGAGAAAGTATCAATACAAAGGAAATTGAGATAATCCATGAAACTTGGTTTAACAGATATTTCTTAAGTATTCATTATGTGCTAGATGTTGGTGATATAAAAACAATAATAGAATAGTTCCTGCCTTCTAGTAGCTTACATTTTACTTAGTACAAAGGCAAAGTACCATAAAAAAATTAGAGGAGGGAGAAATCATTTTGACCTAGAGGGGTGAAGGAAAATTTTTGGGGTTTAATTATCTCTGTGAAGGTACGTTTCCATTCCTATATATCTAGCCCTCATCTCTCACTTGATCTCTAGTCCTCCATCACCAATGGCTTATTGGACATTTTGAAATGGATTTTCCTTTGGCATTTCACAATCAACATCCAACATGTCCAAAACTGAACTCCCCATATTTTACCATTAAACTACCCCTCTTCTAAATGTCCCCAGTTCAGTTGAGGCCACCATGGTCTTTCTAGTCACTCATGTTTTTACTCTTGGATTTATCCTCATCTCAGATTCTTTCACCCACATATCCAAGTGTTTTTGAAATGGCATTGTTCCTTTTGTAGGAAGGTAATGTGGTATAACCACCATTATAGCAACTGATGCTTTTGTAGCATTTTGCAGTTTGCAGGAATATGCTTTGGGCAGCTAGGTGGCACAGTGAATAGAGCACTGGTGCTGGAGTCAGAAAGACCCATCTTCTTGAGTTCAAATCCAGCTTCAGACACTTCCTACTTGTGTGACCCTGAGCAAGTCACTTAACCCTGCTTGCCCCAGTTTACTTAATTGTCAAATGAGCTGAAGAAGGAAATGGTAAATACTTCAGTATCTTTGCCAAGAAAAATGGGGTCACAAAAAGTCAACACAATTGAAAAATGACTAAACGACAGCATTATACGCACATTTGCATTTGCATCTCACAGTAGCTTTCTGAGGGAGGAATTTATGTTGACTTGCATCTGATGCTGAACTTGGAGTCAGAAGATCAGTGTTCAAATTCTGGTTCTACCGTTTATTAGCAATTTGACCTTTGGGACAAAAAAAACACTCCCTGAGTGTCAATTTCTTTTTGTGTAAAATGGGGGTAATAATGGTCATACTGCCTACCTTATAGGGTTATGATGAAGAAAACAAGCTTGTAAACTTAAGTCCTATAGAAATGTAAACTGTATATTATTATCAATATAATTGTATCAATAATAGTATATTTAATTATATATAATTTCTCAACCAGGAGTACCTTACAAGAACAAAACTGTAGATCTAATACCTATCCTTATCATTATGATAATAAAGTATGTAATTAATAATATAATGAGATAATATTTTATTGTAAATAAATATTTATTGTAAATAAATATTAAATATTTTTAATAAATATTTTATTGTAAACATTATCTAATTGCAATATTAATAAAAATAATTCACTTTTAGATAGTGTTTTATTCACAAAGTACATTACACATGATAATTATATATAATTAAATAGAAATGAAGTACTTATTAAACAATTTATTTATGCCAAGCACTGTGCTAAATACCTGGGATGCAAATAGAAAGGTGAGATGGTCCATGCTCTCAAGCAGTTTACAATTTAATGTAGGAGACAATGAATATGGAAGGTATTACCTACATGTCGTATTAATCATATGTAATAATTATGAAATATATAATTATGCAATACACAATAAACTATATTATATACTCTACAACTATACAGTTTATATATTCAATATATAATTGATATAAAATTAGACTATAATATTATATACCATATAATTATATGCTATAGTATAACTATGATAGTTATATGATAGTAGAATGATTATATATCATTATAACACATGATTATATGGTTTTATTATGTATCATAGAGTCATAAAACTTATATTTATATAATTACATAATATATAATTGAGGGAGGTATTATATCATGGTGTGGGGACAAGAAAGCCAAACTCCCAGTCAGGCAGACCTAGATTCAAGTCTTGCCTATGACTCAGACTGGCTCTATCATTCTAAGTAAGTTTAATTAACCTGTCACTGGGGGCAGAGCCAAAATGGTGGAGTAAAAACAGGAACTTGCTTAAGCCCCCACTCCAACCAACTCCAATACCTGTAAAAAACAATGACTCTAAATTAATTTTAGAGCTATAGAACCCACAAAGTGACAGAGAGGAACAAATCTCCCACCAAAGCCAGCTTGGTAGGCTGATAGCAAGGATCTATCATACTGGGCTGGGAGCTACATGCAGTCCCACATGAACCATGTGGGCCCAGACCTGGAATGGCTTGACTAGCAGCACAGACTGGCTGGAGCAGACTTCAGGAGAGTGAATCACCAGCAGCTGTGACAATTGCCAGACTTATCAACCTATAAATGCCAAAGAGAAAGTCAAAGGTCAGTAGGGAACTCCGTTGGAACTGGGTGAGAGAAAAACATGGTCCAGCCCCTGCCCTGGGGTGAGAGGTAGTGTTGGTGTGCTGGCTATAGCTACTGCCACATGGCTGCCTCCAGAGCTCCTGGCCTGCAGATTGTAGGGGGATGAAGTAACCATTCAGAGGGTAATCGCTTTGGCCTGCTTGAATCTGGGTCACAGTCTTGGGTGGTGGTCCTGGGGTGTGTGGCCAGTGTGCCTGAGTTTGTGGTTGCTGTGGAGAGGGTGTCCTCCTCATAGCTCTTGCAATAGCTCTAACAACTGTGGAAACCCCAGCAATTTGGGACACAGCTCTCTACTCTGGAAGCAGAGTTCTACTATGGCAAAGAGCTCAAAAGTCAAGTAATTGGCTGGCAAGATGAACAAGTAAAGGAAGCTCAATCAGACGATAGAATTTTTTTTTGGGGGGGGGGGACAAAAAGGATCAAAACATGGAACCAGAAGAAGACAATGAAGTCAAAACTCCTGCATCAAAAGCTTCCAAGAAAAATATGAATTGGTCACAGGCCATGGAGGAGCTA
This sequence comes from Gymnobelideus leadbeateri, assembly GCA_011680675.1. Classification (NCBI taxonomy): domain Eukaryota; kingdom Metazoa; phylum Chordata; class Mammalia; order Diprotodontia; family Petauridae; genus Gymnobelideus; species Gymnobelideus leadbeateri. The sequence goes on from WOXC01011816.1 coordinate 37,481, forward strand.
AGAAGGATTTTGAAAATCAAGTAAGAGAAGTAGAGGAAAAATTGGGAAGAGAAATGAGAATGATGCAAGAAAATAATGAAAAGTGAGTCAACAACCTGACCGAGGAAAATAACACCTTAAAAAATAGACTGACTGAAATGTCAAAAAAGCCAATGAGAAGAATGCCTTAAAAAGCTGAATTTCCCAGATGGAAAAAGAATTTCAAAAACTCACTGAAGAGAATACTTCCTTCAAGATTAGACTGGAGCAAATGGAAGCTTATGACTTTATGAGAAATGAAGATACTATAAAAAAGATCCAAACAAATGAAAAAATAGAAGGCAATGTGAAATATCTCATTGGAAAAACTACTGACCTGGAAAATAGATCCAGGAGAGATAATTTTAAAATGATTGGATTACCTGAAAGCCATGATCAAAAAAAGAGCCTAGAAATCATCCTTCAAGAAACTCTCAAGGAAAATTGCCCTGATATTCTAGAACTAGAGGGCAAAATAGAAATTGAAAGAATTCACTGATCACCTCTTGGAAAAGATCCCAAAAAGAAAACTCCTAGGAATATTATAGTCAAATTCCAGAGTTCCCAGGTCAAGGAGAAAATACTGCAAGCAGTCAGGAAGAAACAATTTGAGTATTGTGGAAACAATCAGGATAACACAAGATCTAGCAGCTTCTACATTAAAGGATTGAAGGGCTTGGAATATGATGTTCCAGAGGTCAAAGGAGCTGGGATTAAAACCAAGAATCACCTACCCAGCAAAACTGAGTATCATGCTTCAGGAGAAAGTATGGGTCATTCAATGAAATAGAGGACTTTCAAACATTCTTGATGAAAAAACCAGAGATGCATAGAAAATTTGACTTTCAAATAAAAGAAGCAAGAGAAGTATGAGAAGGTAAACAGGAAAAAGAAGTCGTAAGGAACCTATTGAAGTTGAACTATTTACATTCCTACATGGAAAAATGATAATTGTAACTCATGAGACTTTTCTTAGTATGAGGATAACTGAAGGGAATATATATATATATGTTTACATACTGTATATATGTATAGGAAGGTTTATGTATATATAAATATATATGTGAGCGTGTGTGTATGTGTTTACTTGTATACATAGACAGAGCACACAGGATCAGTTGAATAGCAAGGGATGATATTTTAAAAATAAAATCAAGAGGTGAGAGAGGAATACATTGGGAGAAGGAGAAAGGGAGAGATAGAATAGGGTAAATTATCTCATATAGAAGAGGCAAGAGAAAACTGTTATAATGGAGTAGAAGAGCAGAAAGGTGAAACTTAATGGGTCAAGCTTACTCTCATTGAATTTGGCTTAATGAGGGAATAACATGTACACTCAATTAGGTATCTTACCCTACAGGAAAGTAGGGAGGAGGGGATAAGATGGTAAATAGTTCAAATTTGATAAGTTCTTTATGATTTCTTTTCCCTGTTTACCTTCTCATGCTTCTCTTGCTTCTTGTATCTGAATGTCAAATTTTCTATTCAACTCTGGTTTTTTCATCAAGAATGCTTGAAAGTCCTCTATTCCCCTGAATGACCATATTTTCCCCTGAAACATGATACTCAGTTTTGCTGGGTAGATGATTCTTGGTTTTAATCCCAGCTCCTTTGACCTCTGGAATATCATATTCCAAACCCTTTGATCCCTCAATGTAGAAGCTGCAAGGTCCTGAATTATCCTGATTGTGTTTCCACAATATTGAAATTGTTTCTTCCTGGCTGCTTGTAATATTTACTCCTTGATCTGGGAACTCTAGAAGCTGGCTATAATATTCCTAGGATTTTTCTTTTTGGGATCATTTTCAGGAGGTGATTGATGGATTCTTTCAGCCTCTATTTTGCTCTCTGGTTCTAGAATATCAGGGCAATTTTCCTTGATAATTTCTTGAAGGATGATTTCTAGGTTCTTTTTTTGATCATGGCTTTCAGGTAGTCCAACAATTTTTAAGTGATCTCTCCTGGATCTATTTTCCAGGTCAGTGGTTTTCCCAATGAGATATTTCACATTGCCTTCTATTTTTTCATTTGTTTGTATCTGTTTGATAGTATCTTGATTTCTCATGAAGTCACTAGCTTCCATTTGCTCCAGCCTAATTCTGAAGGAGTGATTTTCCTCAGTGAGCTTTTGAGATTCTTTTCCCATATGGCAAATTCAGCTTTTTAAGGTGTTCTTCTCCTCATTGGCTTTTTGAGCCTCTTTTACCATTTGAGTTAGTCTATTCTTAAGGTGTTATTTTCTTCAGTCAGGTTGTTGACTCTCATTTCAAAATTTTCTTGCATTGCTCTCATTTCTCTTTCCAATTTTTCCTCCACATCTCTTATTTAATTTTCAAAATCCTTTTAAAGTTCCTCTATGGCCTGTAACCAGCTCATATTTTTCTTGGAAGCTTTTTGTGCAGGAGTTCTGATTTCCCTATCTTCTTCCCATTCCATGCTTTGATCTTTTTTGTCCCCAAAATAGGAGTGTAAAGTTGGATTGCTCTGTTTGCTTTGCTTCCTTTGCTTGCTCATGTTGCCACCCAATTACTTGACTTTTGAGCCTTTTACCACAGTAGAACTCTGCTACCAGAAATGAGAGCTTTATCCCAAATACTGGGGTTTTCATAGGCACTGGAGGTATTAGTTGGGTGCCCTCTCTGAAGCCTCCACACACTCTGGTAAACTGCTCACACACCCCAGGACCTCCATCCTAGATCTCAATCCAGATCCAAGCAGGTTAAAACCAGAGCAATTGCCCCTCAGACTGGTTGCTTGTTCCCCCTATAAACTACAGGCCAGAAGCTGAAGCTGCCACATGGCTGTGGCTGCATGATCATGGCACCTCAGCCACGTCTCACCCTGGGGGCAAAGGCTGTATTGCACTCCCGAATTCCCAGGTCCCAAAGTCCACACTACACTGACCTCTCACTTTATGCTTAGCATCTATGGGTTGATATTTCTGGAAACTGCCATAGCTGCTGGTGATCTCAAGTCCCTCCAGCTGGTGGTTGGTCAGGCTGACCCTGAGGCTAAAACCTCTGGCTGGAATGGGGTTGGGGTTGGCTCCCAGAGCACTGTGCTGGCCACTTCCTGCTAGCCTTCTGGGCTGTCCTCAGCAGGAAGTTAGCTTCTCTATGTCATTTTGTGGGTTCTGTAGCTCCAAATTTGTTTCGAGTCATTTTTTTTACATGAATTGGAGGAGGTGGGGGACAGAGCTGTGTGGAACTCCTGTTTCTACTCTGCCATCTTCTATTATAATATAATTATACTGGTACTACTAATAATAATCTCAGAACAGAACTCTCAAAGCATTGTTAAATCCCTCGTCCTCAGTGCCCCATAAAATCCTCTTTCTGATATCTGGTAACATCTGGAATCTTGACCAATTAAATTCTGGAGTGAATCGTGGTGGAAATCTCTTTCCCTTTATGGAATCTGCCAAGGGTGAATGCTTCTTGGGGCTTTCTTTCTCCCTTGGCTCTTTCTCCTTTCCTCTCTTACTTCTGCATTCTCATATTTCCTTTGTATCATCTAAGCCCTGCGCCCCACCCCCAACCATGTTGTGGCATTTGGACATCTTCCCCAAATAGGAACACAAGTCCCATGTGAGAGTTATTCACCTCTTCCCTCAAGGTGGTGACTGCCACAGGATTCAGAGATGGCCACTCTTCAATCTTCATTTCCAGGGAAGTGTCTGAAAACTTTGCCACCCTCAAACTGCTGCCTGGTTCCAGGATGGCTGGGTCTTCTCTTACCCCAGATGACAAAAACATTTGGATTCCGACCACATGGGCTCAAGTCATGGCTTTCTCAGTGAATGGCTATGTGACTATGAGCAAGTCACTTAGCTTTCCTGAGTATTAGTTTTCTCCTCTAAAAAAATGGGGGACATTTGCATTGCTTTTGCAAATTTCTTGCCTAGTGCTTAGAACAGTGCCTGACAAAATAGTAAATGTTTATTGATTACTAAATGTTTATTGATTGATTTTAGGCAAGTCCTATAGCATTATGGAAGGGTAAATTGACCACCTATCAAAGAATTTCAGAACTGGAGACCTCAGTGATTGTTTAGGTCACATATTCTGCCCCATTCCACATGGTCATATCTACAGTTTTGTACCCATCTGTAGCAGCAAACACCCTAGCATACCCAGAGTGGCTGCCAACACAGGTTCTTAGATCTGCTTGTCTAAAAGAAAGCAACTCAAAATGGGTTAACAATCTTGCTTTAATCAAACATATGTCATTTACCTAGTTCAGGGGGAAAAAGTCAGCACCCCGAACTTCAGAGAATACAAAGGTTACAAGCAGACAAAAAATACAGACAGAGAAACAGATCAGCAGACGGGCTTCCAGCTGTCTGACTGTTATATCCATATCTAGTCAGTTACCAGACAGGGAAGCATTAACATCTGGGTTTTCAAAGCTGGGGGAGGGGCTCAACAGCTGCCCAGAGTCTCATCTGGTCAAATCGCAGAACTCTTCTCAAAGTGAACCCCCAAACAAAACCTCACATCAGGGTATATATAACCTTCTCCTGGCTCAGAGAATGTCACAGCCCTCTTGTCCCACAGCATCAAGGCATGGGCATTCCTGAAAACCAAGCCTCCCACCACAGGCTCCATGTGACCACATTCAGCCTATTAGGGGACAGAGTATACTTTCAAATCAAGGAAGGTTCTCAAAGTCTCTTAAGCCTATCAAAGGGCCTTGGGGCAGGGAAGATCTTATTCCCATTCCCATAACAACATCAACCCATCTCTTATGGCAGCAATTTTTGATAACTAATGTTAGTTGAAAGCAAAATTGCCACTTTGCATCTTCTACACATTGTTCCTGGTTCTACCCTCTCTGGCCAAACTAAATAAACCTAATTGGTTTTCTACATGACAGCCATTCAAATTCTTTTTTATTTCAGGGTCTAATCCATAAACATTTATTGTGTGTTTTGTCATTTTCAGTCATATCTGACTCTTCATGACCCTTGGGGCTTTCTTTTTTTTAATTACTTTATTTTGGGAGTTTTCTTTTCTTTTTTTAAAATTATTTTATTTATTTTTAGTCCTCAACATTCATTTCCACAAGATTTTGTGTTATAGTTTTTTCTCCCCATTTTTCACCTATCCCCACCCCAAAATAGCAAGCCCATTGAATACCTCTGCCCCCAATCGGTTCTCCCCTGTATTCTCCCCCATCACCCTCCTCCCCCCAGTTTTCTAGCAGGGAAAGATGGACCTCTATATCCCAGTGCCTGTACATATTATTTCCCAGTTGCATATAAAAACACATTTCCTCATATAAAAACACAATTATCTCATATAAAAGAGGCAGAAGAAAACTGTTACAACGGAGGAGAAGAATAGGAAGATGAAAGGGAATGGAACAACCTTATTCTCATTGAATTTGGCTTGAGGAGGGAATAACATACACATTCAATTGGGTATCTTACCCTATAGGAAAGTGGTGGGGGAGGGAATAAGAGGGAGAATGATAGAAGGGAGGGCAGATTAGGGGAGAAGGTAGTTAGAAGTAAACATTTTTGAAAAGGGATAGGGTCAAAGTAGAAAATAGAATAAGTGGGGGATGGGATAGGATGGAGGGAAATATAGTTGGTCTTTCACAATATGACAACTATGGAAATAATTTGGGTAACTGCACAAACTATGGAAATGATTTGGGTAACTGCATGTGTACAACCTATATTGAATTGCTTGCCTTCCTAGTGGGGATGGGTGAGGAGGGAAGAAGGGAAAAAATCTGGAACTCAAAGTTTTAAAAATAAAATTTTTTTAAAGTCATTCATATTCTTGAACATAGGTGTCATACTCCGTCCTCCTCCCTCCCCCCAATTCCAGTCTTCCCTTCTCCAAGCTAAACACTCCTATTTCCATCAGCTTACCCTCATACAGCAAATTGAGGCAACTGATAGGTCAAGGAACTTTCCTAGGGTCACATAGGTTGTAACTGAGAGTTAGGGATCAAAGGCCCAATGCTCCTTTGATTCCAGATCAAGCAGTCTTTTCATTGTTCCATGCCACCTACCCCACTCCCCTTTCAACTGTAAACTCCTTGAGGTCAGAGACTATCTTTTGTCTTTTTTTGTACCCTCCAACACTTAGCACAGTGACTAGCATATAGTTCCTGCCTGATCTTAGAGTTAGATTAAATTTTGCAGCAAAATTTATTATTTTGTGAGTGTGAGTCATCATTGGAAATATGGTGCAGCTTAAATGCACTTAACATGGGTCTGCCCATTGTTCTTTGGGCTATACATAGATTTAGACCTGAAAAGAAACTAAGGGGTAATTGAGTTTAATACTCTCATATTATAAAAACTGAGGAAACTGAGGCAGATGTTAAGTGACTGACCCAGTGTCATGCAGCTAGTATCTGAGGCAGGGTTTGAATTCAAGTCTTTATAATTCCAAGTCAAGCACTCTTTGCACTATTCTACTTAGTTTCTCCAGTACTCAGGACTTTATGTTCTTAAAGACTATGGCATCTTAAGATAACTAAATCATATAACACCTTTGGGAGAAAATTTGTGGGTTTTATTTATTTATTTTTGCTTTTTGGAGTGGGGAGGACAGGGTTAAATGACTTGCCCAGGGTTACATAGCTAGTAAAGGTTAAGTGTCTGAGGTTGGATCTGAACTCAGGTCTTCCTGACTCCAGAGCTGGTGCTCTATTTACTACACCACCTAGCCACCCCAACATTTGTGGGGGTTTTTAAAAAGGAGTCTTTGAATTGCAAAGCAACTTGGCATTATTATGAATAACTAATAATTTCCCATTTGCATTCTATCTGATCAATGAAGTTCATTAAAATTGTCATTTAATAAATGGATCAAATGAGAGTCAAACAGTTCTATCTCTTCTTTTACCTCTTTGAGCCTCAGTTTCCTCATCTGGAAAATGAAAGAGGGTGGATTTTGTAGGAAGTAGGAGGAAAGCTGGTGATGGTGTTCTCAAGAAGAAAGAAGAAAAGAAAGAAAAGGTCATTGGAGCATTTTAAAAATACAGGGAAGAAATAAGAAGAAAGTACATGTTAATTAGCAGGATAGCTGTGAAAGTAACATGTTGAATTTATTAGATAAAAAAGCAAGGTGTATATTATAGAGAGTTTCAATTTCACAAGTTTTACATATAATCTTTGTCAGTTCTTTATATATGGAAATATTCAGGAGTGGTGTGTGTGTGTGTGTGTGTGTGTGTGTGTGTAAAGTCCTGAATTAAAATTAAAAAAAGAAACAGGCCATTAGACTAACTTCATTTCCATTTTTACTGGGTTCCTAGACAGGTCTATCAAGGAAATGCTGCTAATACAGGAAGCTTCAATTTTACCAAGGCTCTCATGCTATCTTGTGAACCACATGGAGAGCTTTTGGTTAGATCTCTGATTTTTGAACAACCACAGGATAGGGGATCCATAGAGGGCATCCAATCTAAGCCTTTTATTTTTCTTATTTATGAGGAAAGTGAGACCCGGATCAAAAAATTGCTTTGTTTGATACCACAAAGATAGTAAGCATCAAAGGAAGATTTCAAACTAGCTTGCTCTGGTACCAATTCCAGTATTCTCTCCATTGTAATCCTTGCTGTCATGAAGCTTTGGAACTGGTTGAATAATAAATGACATTTTTATATGCAAACTATGCACAGCCTTTTACAAATTTCATCTCATTTGAGCCTCAAAATAACCCTATGGGGTAAGTGCTACAGGAATTCTTATTCCCCTTCTACACATGAAGAAGCTGTAAATTTGAGAGGAAGTGACCTGAAACTCAGATCTTTCTGAATCCAACTTTAACATTCCATCTAGTATACCATGTTGTTGAATTCAAAGAGTATGATTATTGGATGGAGGCCCATCTGGAGGGGTATCTTGAGAGAATCCCATGAATCTGTCCTTGAACCTGTTCTTCTTACGTTCTTAACATTTTTATCAATTGCATTAAAACATACGTGGTCTACATCAAATTTGAAGAGGACATAAAATTGGGAAGGATAGTTACCAAATGGGAAGAAAAAAATCAGGATCCAAAAAGATCTAAGGAGGCTTGAATCATGGGCCAAATCCAATAAAATGAGGTCTACTTGGGATACATGCAAATTCCTTGCACATTGGCTCAAAAACCAACAGGACAAATAGAGAAAGAGTGAGGATTGCTGAGGTATGGCTAGACAAGAGATCATGTAAAAAAAAAAAGAGCATGACATGTCACCCCCTCAAGCTTGTCCTTAATGAAACACAGTGGCCCATAGGAGAAAGGTCCTAGTTCTGCTGTACTCTGCCCTGCTAGAAGCAGGTCTGGAGTATTGTGCTCACTTTTAGGTATCTAAAATTGGAATATCCCATAATAATCCTATCCCCTCATTTTACAGATGAGGAAACTGAGGCTCAAGGAGGTAAATGAAGTCCAACTAGGGAAAGAAGATATACTTATTCAACTATTTTCTTTCTGGGTTTTTTTTTTTTTTTGGACCAATCTAATGGAATTCAAAGATCATCAGATTGAGGAAAAAAAACAATAACACAACATACTTAAAGCAGGGAATTGAAATCTTAGACATCAATAAACCAGAGTGTATCCAAAATAGAGGGACCAAGAAGGTGGAGAGGCTAGAAATCACCTCTTGTGGGGATATTTAACCTAGAAAAGAGAGGAGTCAGAGGAAATATGATTGCTGGCTTAAAGAATTGATGGGACCATTATGCAGAAGAAAGATAGGACTTTTTCTGCTTGGCCCCAGGGAGAAACTGACAGGAATAACAGGCAAGCAGATTCAGCTTGAAGAAGGAAGAATCACTTTTCCTCTAAAGTCTTTCACCAATGATTCAACTTGGTGTGGAAGTGAATCTAGGCTCCCCCAAAGGTCTTGCCAGTGGATCCTGAACTCTTTTTTTTTTTTTTTGGTTTTTGGAGGGCAATTGGGGTTAAGTAACTTGCCCAAGGCCACACGGCTAGGTTTTTTTTTATTTGTGTGTGCGTTAAGTGTCTGAGGTCAGATCCGAACTCAGGTCCTTCTGACTCCAGGGCTGACACTCTACTCACTGCACCACCTAGCCGCCCCAGGAGCCTGAACTCTTGAAGCCTTGCTTCCACTAGGCTGTGTGAAGGATTCCAAATAGCCCAGAGATGGACTGTTTCTACTATATAAGAACGAACATAGCTCTTTATGGAGCAGCTTGTGACCAAATAGCTGGCCATTAGGTGATGGATTTAAAAAAAAACGATTTCAACCTATCAAACCATATAAAAATAATATGTATGTGTATGTGTATCTATACACACACATATTGTGAAACCTATCTCTAAGCCACACATGGTGCCCTTTTATATTTCAAGTGATAGTGGTGGACAGACAGCAAGGGGAGAGCCAGGTGGTACAGTAGATAGAGCACTGAGCTTGGAATCAAGAAGACATCTTCCTGAATTCTAACCTGACCTCAGACACTTGCTAGCTATGTGACCTTTAGCAGCACAGGTTTGGCAGCTTACCTCGTACTGATCCAGAGTCCTAGTGCTGTTCTTTGGTGTATGCTGAGGCCAGTGGGATGTTTCTGCATTTCCCTGGGGCTATGCTGAAGCAAGGTGACAGCCTGTTTGCCTGGGGCTATGCTGAAGTGTGGCAGGCTGGGGCTGAAGTCTGCCCATTCTCCTGGCAGTGCTGAGGCATATGGTGCTGCACTTGCCTACTCTGGGGCTCAGGATTTCCTGCTGGTTTGCTGAGGTGGAGCTTGCTGATGGCTTGCTCTGGGATGCTTTTTATCCTGGACTGTGCTCCCTTTTTACCTAGGTGAGATGGACCGTTTTTGCCAATCTTCCAAGTTTCTTAGGCTAAAAGATCGTTTCACCCCATTTTTTTTGTTGTTTCTGCTGTTCCAGGATTTTCTTTGGGGAACTATTTTATGGCTGTTTGGAAGTGAATATGGGAGAGTTACAGTGATTTACTGATTACTCTACCATCTTGGCTACTGGAAGCTAGGTGATACAATTAATAGAGTACCTGGCCTGGAGTCAAGAAGTTGTTGTTGTTCCATTGTTTTTCTCTTTCTTTCTTTCTTTCTTTCTTTCTTTCTTTCTTTCTTTCTTTCTTTCTTTCTTTCTTTCTTTCTTTCTCTCTCTCTCTCTCTCTCTCTCTCTCTCTCTCTTTCTTTCTTTCCTTTCTTTCCTTTCTTCCTTTCCTTTCTTGTGTTTTGGAGGGCAATTGGGGTTAAGTGACTTGGCCAAAGTCACATGGCTAGCTTTTTGTGTCAAGTGTCTGAGGCCGTATTTGAACTCAGGTCCTCCTGACTGCAGGGCTGGTGCTCTAATTCACTGCACCACCTAACCACCCTGGTGTTCCATTGTTTTTCAGTCATGTCCAGCTTTTTGTGACCCCTTTTGGGGTTTTCTTGGCAAAGATACTGGAGTGGTTTGCCACTTCCTTCTCCAGCTCATTTTACAGATGAGGAAACTGAGGCAGAGTTAAGTGATTTTCCCAGAGTCACACAAGCTAGCGAGTGTCTGAGGTCAGATTTGAACTTGGGCCCTCCTGACTCTAAGCTTGGCATTCAATCCACAGTGCCACCTCTGCCCAGAGTCAAATCCTGCCTCAGATACTTACTAGCTATGTGACTTTGGACGAGCCACTTCTCTCTGCCTTGGCTTCCTCATCTGTAAGATGGAGATAATAGCACCTACTTCCCAGAGTTGTTGTGAGGATAAAATACTTGTAAACAGTTGTATTAACCCTAAAGTTCTTTACAAATACTAGTTATTATTATAAGATATAGAATGAAAAATACATTTTTGGATATGGTCAACAACAAGATTAATTTTTACCCTGAATTTTTGTTTTGGCATTTTCAAAGGGAGACAGAGATGAAGAGAGAAAATATTTTTTGGTAAAAATAATATTGTTAACAAGATAAATTTTCATTTACTGAACAAAATAAAATAAAGAAAAACCAAAACAGAGAAGTTTGTTGACTTTCTGATGATCATATAATTAGTAAATCTTGTTGTTCAATTATGTCCAGCTCTTCATGACCCCATTTTAGGGTTTTCTTGGCAGAGATGTTGGAGTGGTTTGCCATTTCCTTCTCCAGCTCATTTTGCAGATGAGGAACTGAGACCAACAAGGCTAAATGACTTGCCCAAGGTCACAAAGGTAGTAAGCACCTGAGGTCAGATATGAACTCATGAAAATGTCTTCCTGATTCCAAACCCAGTTCTCTATCCATTGCACCTAGTTTCCCATTTAACTTGTGCTTCTCTTAATGTGGACTATCTGCCCAATGAGTTGACATACTATTAGAGAAACTGACACAGATCCATATCAACAATTTCACAATCAGTGCAGCCAGAAGACATAACGAGGCTGGAGCTTAATGGGAAGGCAGCTAGCAGGTTCTCCTCTGAGAGGCCCATAAAACTTTTGGCAGGGTTGGTTTTCTCATAGGCCCCAAGGAAACCATAAAAGCACCATAATGAGGCACCTGGCAATCTCTCCTAATAGTACTCACAATGAGTAAGCAAACTGATTACCATGAAGATAATTGCAGCTTATGGGCCAACATCTGTTGTGAAGAAATTCTAAGAACTTGACAAGTTCCTCCAAAGTCAACATATTCCTCGGTGCTCGATGACTCCACATGAAAGTGGGTGCACTGGAGGTAGGGGAGAGATGACTCTCAGTCCTGCAGGCTTATATCAACTTCCTATCAGTTTGGGATGTCAGACTTTTATCAGAGAATTTGGATTATTTTTCTTCCAATGTATATTTTTGTCTTCTAATCCTAACTCCATTGATTTTTGACTACAGAAAAGATTTTAAATATGTAAAATTGAAATGGTCTATTTTTGTTGTTGTTGTAATCTCCTCTATCTTGTGTCTGGTTATAAATTCTAACCCTATGTAGTTGGGACATACAATCTTCCATTTTTCTCTAATTGTGTGTGTGTGTGTGTGTGTGTGTGTGTGTGTGTGTGTGTGTGATGTAGATAGGGATAGGGACTGGAGCTGTGATTTCTTTGGTGTAGGGTACCTCTGGCAGTATAAGTTGGCACCTTCTCTGCATCTTAAAGTCTTAGGGGAAGCCAGGTATTACAGTGAATAGAACACCAACCCTGGAGTCAAGAGGACCTGTGTTCAAATATGACCTCAGCCACTTGACACTCACTAGCTGTGTGACCCTGGGCAGGTCACTTACCCACAATTGCCTCACCAAAAAAAGTCTTAGTTGTTTAGAACAAAGATGTCAAATGTGGCACAAACAGTGTCAAACAATGTCTAACTAACAAAGGGATTAAAATGTAATTAAGAAATATTTAACAAAATAAGTAAAAATACTGTAAAGTATACTAATATTAATTAATTTTAACTAATTAATAATTAATACAATAAAGAACATTAAATTTTAAAATTAAGTCAATACATGGCCTACAAGGATGCTCATATATGGATTAATGGCTCCTGTTTCTATTTGTTTGAGTCTGTTGGCCTGGAGCAGTGAGAGGGTATGACTTGTCCAGGGTCCCCCTAGCTGGGATATGTGGGAAATGGAGCTTGAACCTAAATCTTGTCTCTACTACCCATACTACCTCTCATATATTCAACAATTCCTTTAGACTTCAGCCCTATCACAACTTGCCTCATTTAATACCTGTGATGTCAAATTTACCTCCTTATTTTAGGTTCTCTACTTTACTCTATTCAATGGATGCCATTCATTTTTATACACAAATCTGAGACTTTATTGCTTCTCTCCTCAGATTCTCTTTCCATTGTTGGAACTGTTATTCTCTATGGTTTTTTGGCTTAAATATTTCTTGTTCTAATATGCAAGGTTGCCTGCATTATTTATTGCAATAGCTGCTGGTGGGGGGTGCTGTCTGCCTACTTCAAGTCTTTCTCCACTCCAACCCATCCTCCATTTAGCCACCATAGTGATTTTCCTAAAGCACAGGTCCAATCATGTCATCCTGTATTCAATAAACTCCAGTAGCTCCCCATTGCCTCCAAGAGCAAATATAAAATACTCTGTTTGACATTCAGAACCTATTCTTGCCCCCTCCTACCTTTCTGGTCTTGTTATACTTTACTCCAGATTGTATTCTTTGATCTAGTGACACCGATCTCCTGGCTCTCTATCTCTAGGCTCCAGGCATTTTCTCTGGCTGTCACCGATACCTAGAATGCTCTCCTTCCTCTATTTCACTGATTTCCCTGGCTTCTTTATAAGTCCCAACTAAAATCCTATCTTTTATAAGAAACCTTCCTCATCCCCTCTTAATTCCATTGCCTTCCCTGTGTTAATATTTCCTATTTATCCTGTTTGTAGCTTGCTTTGTACATATTTGTTTGTGTGAAATTTCTTCCATTAGATTGTAAGCTCCTTGGGGGCAAGGACTGTCTTTTGCCTCTTTCTGTATCCCTAGTGTTTAGTACAGTACCTGACACTGCTTAATACATGTTGATCAGTTGATTCCTAAATTTTAATCTGTTATTTAGAATCCAAGTTCCTCCCTTTGGCATCATCTTCTTGAGTGTGGGATCATTTCCAAAGTCTGTCTTTCTGTTCTGAAGTCCCTCCTTTCAATTGTCAGCAGCAATGAAAACACAGCCAGCACTCTAAAGGTCTTCAGCATCTGCCTAGGACTGGTCTAGGACTTTGTAGCTGCAGGCAACGCTTTCCAAATTCTATATGTTAGCATCCTTTGTCTCCACAAGAATCATTGGAAAAATGGACTAAGCTTGCAATTTTATTGACAGGTGCCAGAGGATAGTAGCCACCACTAATTGTTCGTTCTTCTTCTGATTGTCATTGAATGACCTTTTGTCTGAGACAGTGAGATGACACTTTGCATAGATAAATCATGAGACCTGGAGTCAGGAAGATCTGAGTTCAGTGAGATCTCAGATACTCATTAGCTATGTGGTCCTGGGAAAATCACTTAACCTCTCTCTGCCTCAGTTTCCTCAACTGTAAAACAGGGATACTAATAACACTGATCTCACAGGGCTGTTGTGAGTAACAAATAAGAGGATATTTATAAAGCCCTTGGCACAGTATCTAGCACACAGTAGGAGCTTAATAAATACTTGTTTCCCTCCTTCATTCTTTCTTTTCTTTCCTTCCTTCCTTCCATGTGCCAGGCACCGTGCAGATGCTGGCTATATAAAAACTCAAATGAGCCAGTCTCTGCCTTCAAGAAACTTGCTTTCTATTAGAAGAATTTACATCCATTAAAGCATTTCTTTCAGATAACTTTCCATTCATCCTTAAAACCTGGTGAGTCAAGATGCATTTTTTCAGCCCTTTGCCCTTTTTCTTTAAGGGCCAAACAAATCTCTGCTTTGTATATACACATCTGTTAGTTGGCAGTGACTGAAATAGAGACATACTAGGCTCTTTGTAGGTCTCTGACCTATGCGGGTCTGCTTGACCACCATCCTTGCTGTAAAGAGAGTTTCTCAGTTCTTTGTTAGACGTGTGGGCAGTTCTTGTGGCTCGTTGCCTTGCTCTTACTGAACTTAGGCCTGTTTGCTTCAAGAGGCCGGGAATAGAGGACTAGGGAACAAATTGCAATGGTTTCTCAGCAAGGCTGACCTTCCCACTCTTTTCTTCAATAGCTTGTTCAACTACCATTAGTCGGTAATTAGTAGCTTCCTGCTAAATTCCCAAGATAAACAAAAACTATTGCCTGCTGTCAGGGGCTCTCAGGTTAAAAATGTTAAGTCCCAAACACTCCTCTTTTTACAGTTTACATTTTGCCTTGATATTTTCTGTTTTAAGATGTGCCTTTATTTACATATATGTCTATATCTCTAAGCATTTTATATATTTATCTATGTATCTATATATCTATATATTTATCTATATATCTATCTATGTATCTGTGTATGTATCTTTCTATGTATCTATCTATTTTGCCTGCCTCCCTTCCCCAGAGAGCCATCCTTTGTAACATAGAACAAAAATTAAATATCAGTTCAGCAAAATTGATCAACATATCAACTGTCTCAAATTTATTGAGATGCTCCATATTCTTAGTCTTCTGCCTTCTCAAAAAGGGAAGAAAACCATGCCTCTTCTCTCCCTCTTCCACTTCAGATTTTTGGGATGCTTTTTCTATCTTGCCGCTGCTTTTTGTTTAGGAGAATGTAAGTTCATTATGAGCCTACTATGTGCTTCGTAGATCACAAAAGCTAAATGCAACCCCAGACTTCACTAGGAGAAGAACCATTTCTAAAATCATGGAGGTGAGAGTCCTAGTGTATTCTGTTCTGGTCAGAACATAGCTAGAGTATTGCATTCAGGTCTGGGTGCCATATTTTTAGGAAGGGCACTGACAGATTGAGATGAGGGTGACTGCATTGGTGAGGGAACAAGAGACCATGCCATATAAGGATCAATTAAAGCAAGCAGAATGGTCAGCCTGGAAGAGAGGAAAACCTAGGGAAGGCATGCTGGAAGGGTGGATTTATATGAGAAATGTGAGACAGCATTGTGGAAACACCTGGGTTTGAATTCTACCTTTGAAGCTTTCTGTCTATGTGACCATTGGACAGCACTTTTCTCACATGAGCCTATGAAGAAATTTGTTCTTTTCTTCTCCAATGTACTTGTATCATTGTGGATAAGATTTGTATTTCTGTGTGTGACATCTCCCTTGACTAGATTTCAAACTTCATGAGGGATCATGGCTTATCTTAACTCTATATGTAGCCTAGTATGATATGCCTTTGACAAACACTTGGTGAATTGAATTAAATCAAAATCAATTGGATCCCAGTTCTGGTATTTACTCTTCATGTGACCTATGGGGAAGTTACTTAACCTCTATAGGCCTTGGACATCTATAGAAGATAGGATTGGGGTGGATGACCTATGAGGTCCCTTCCAGCTCAAGATCTATGATTTATAAATCTATTTGAATTGAAATGAAACAGTGCTACCATCCCTCTACATGTTTTGCCTACAAGTAGCCCAGTAAGCATGATATTTTACAGGAACCCAAAGGACCCAGAGAACTTCAAAAGGAGAGGATAGGTAAGCCATGATCATTTTTTAAATCACTCACTATGGACCAGACACTGTGCTAAGCACTAGGTGTGCAAAGAAAGGCAAAAAAAAAATTAAATTTCATTTATGTCTCAGGAATGTGGATTGAGTGCTTGGAGGTCACAAAGAATCGGGGAACAATTATTTGATCATGAAATACATCAAGCAACCATTTACCTAGTGTCTATTAAGGATCTACTATGTGCCAGTCATTGAACTAGGTACTGGGATTATAAAAAAGAAGCAGTTGTATCTTCAGTTGTACATTTTTCTGGGGGAAATATAATAGGATGCATAAATAAATATAAGATAATTTAAGAAGGGAGAGCAGATCAAGAACTGGTCATGGTAGGGCCTAGATAAGGCTTCATAGACTGTTGGTTTGCTGAGGTGTCTTCCAACTCTGAGATTCTGTGATTCAAGTCCCTTCTTGAAGGATAACGAGGAAGCAATGTGTATGTTGGGGTAGGGGCAGAGGAAGGTGCTGCCTGTAAGGAAATAAATAGTGTAAGCAAAGACAAGAGGTAGGAAAATGAAGAAGTTCATAGGATCATAGATTTAAAACTGGAAAAGACCCCAGAGTAAATCTAGTCCCCCTAATTTTACAGACGAAGAAACTAAGGACCAGCAAAGTGACATGAATGAGGGCACAGAGGCAGTAAGTTGGTTGGAGAGTCAAACCTAGGCCATCTGATTCCAAAACAATTCTCGACTGTTTACTTTGTATGATGGACATTCATCCTGCTCCCTTCCTAGCCTGTGTTTTCCAGCAGCTAGTTGGCTCGGTGGATAGAGGACAGGGCCTGGAATGAGAAGGATTCATCTTCATGAGTTCAAATCTGGCCTCAGACACTTATTAGCTGTGTGACCCTGGGCAAATTACTTCACCCTGTTTGCCTCAGTTTCCTCATCTGTAAAATGAGCTGGAATGGTAATGGAATGGTAAACCTCTCCAAAATCTTTGCCAAGAATACCCAAGGTCACAGAGACTCAGACATAACAGAAACAACTAAATGAGAACTATCTATCTATCTATATCTATCTATCTATCTATCTATCTATCTATCTATCTATCTATCTATCTATCTATATCTATCTATCTATCTATCTATCTATCTATCTATCATCTATCTATCTATCTATCTTTTTCTATCCCTAGCATCTTTCCTGAGCTCCAGTATTGTACCTTTTGGACATCTTGGACTGGATGTCCCTTAGGCATCTCAAACTCAGCATGTCCAAAACTGAATTCATGATTTTTCTCTTCAAACTTTCCCATCTTCCAAATTCCCCTGTTACTGTCAGGGACACCAACACCTTCGCAATCATTCAGGCTCGGTGTTATCCTCAGTTCTCACTCACAATTACTACATATATTCAATCTGCTGCCAAGTCTTGTCATTTCCAACTTCAAAACATCATTCTACTCTCTACTCTACTCATATACTCATCCCTGGTGCAGACCCCCATTGCCTCATGCCTGGACTATTGCAATAGCCCGCTAGTGGGTCTCCCTGCCTCATATCTCTCCCCACTCTAATCCATCCTCCAAATTCAGCCAAAAGCTCAGGGTGGACCATGTCACTCCCATACTTAAAAAACTCTAAAAGCTCTCTATCACTCCTAGGAAAGACTATAAAATCCTTTGTTTGGCATTTAAGTGTTCATAACCTGCATAACCTACCTATTCCTATCTTTGCAATCTTTTGCATTTTCCTCCCTTTAACATAGTCTAAGATTCAGCCATAGCGACCTCCCTTCTGTTCCTTACAACACTCAACCTTCTGTTGCTGTGCCTTTCTATCTACTCTCCCCCATTCTCCTTTGCCTCTTGGCTTCTCTGGCTTCCCTCAAGCAGTCCAAATCCTATCTTTTGCAAGCAAACTTTCCTGGACCCCCCTTTTCCTTCCCACCTCCCCCAAATGCTAATGCCTTCCCTCTGAGATTATCACTGCAACTTTATTCCTTGCATTTTGCTTCACCCATTAGGATGTGAGATCCCTGAGGGAGGGGAACACATTTGGTTTTTTCTATCCTTGTATCCCCAGCACTAGGCCTGGTGTCTAGCACATAAGCATATCACCAATGCTTGTTGACTGGTGGACTGACCATAAATTCAGGACTTATTGGGCATGTTATTGTCTCCTCCAGGCTGCAGATATACACAGTTGTCTGAAACTTTTTGAGAAAACCAAAAACAAAGGATTTCTTGATTCCTTGGTCCTTTGTGTGTGACCATGTGAAAAATTGACAGACCACAATTAAACAAAACCATTTACACTAAACAATTAGCTGAATTTATTAGACAGTGGACTTGGCTATGGCAATGGCGAAGGGAGACAAAGAGGCTAACACTTCTCATACTTCTCTTCTGGAAAGCCCAGAGAATTATGGAATTACCTAGAGTTGAAGCCTTTTATCTTTTTTTTTATTTGATCTCAAGCCAAGCAACTACTTTAGAATAATTTAATATTCTCTGAGGAGTCAATAACCAGCCTTGCAATGTGAGTGTTAAAGGCCCTCACAATTTTGATGAGATCATTAATAATATCTCTTGTCAGTGACTTAATTCCAGTTAATAACTTCCTTGTGACTTTCATCAACTAGATTTTCCTGAGGGATATTAATTTCCAAAGGTTTATGGATGTCATTCAATTGTTTGCCAGGGACCAGAAATAGCTTCTGTGCTGTGGCGTGTTTTGAGGTTTTGCCGTTATTTCTAAGAAAAAGGCGATAATTGTGCAAACCCAACGACTCATCTGTGTTTGGCACCAGGTTTTTAACCTAACAACCAGAGAAATATTTTCGAAAAAGAAGGGCTTCGTGTAATTTTCAAGATAATACCATGCCAACACTAACTCTTCTAAAACGGCAGCCTGTTATTTTACAAGTTATATAAGTCAAATCAGAGAGAAAAATACTTTTACCGGTGCTTTTTGAGAACAGCCATTTCTTAGAATTTTCCTGACTAATGGGGAATCACGTCAGTCAGCTCACTTCTCATATTCTTCAGCTCCCACCACAGAACCCATCCAAACCATCTCCCATTGTGGGGCCAATGAGAGTCTCAGAAGGGAACTGAGACTTCTCTGTGTGTTGGGTGGCAGGGGTGGCAGAGGAGAAAGAGCTCAGGATGATGATGGAGCAGAGTGAGACCCCGAATCCTGCAAGGAGATGCCTAACAGATCTGGAAGGGATGTTCCTATACTCACTTCATATTGTGGAACATATGGAATTTGTGACATTAAAGCATTGAAACAGCCAAAAATATAAATAGGTCTGAGAAGGAGTGAGATAACTCAATGAATACAGACATGAAGGGTGACTAAGGGTGAAATGAAGAAGTAGAAAATGCCTTGGCTCTGTATTTAGAAGGCTTGGGTTCAGATTCTACCTTTGATTCTCAGCTGGGGACGAGATGGGCAAATTGCTTAACCTCCTGGACTTTAGTTTCCTCATTTGTGAAGTATGACTGATAGATTAAATGGTCTCTGAAATCTTTTCCAGCTCTAAATGTATGATCTATTTAATCAGCATTTATTGAGTATGTGCACTAGATACGTGGTTCTGTATAATAATATAGGATTTGGAGTCTAAAAGACACCACCTCTGGCGCTTACTAATTGTTGGATCTTGGGCACACTTCTTAACTTGCCTGGGATTGGATTAGATGGCTCTGGATGAGATTCCCTCTAGCTCTCAATCTATAATCTTATGAGAACACTCTTCACAGTCAACCTCATGTATTCCTGGACAGATCTAATGGGTAGAAATGACGGCCTTATATTGAGCTAAGAACCTGTCTTTCTCTTGGTCCTAGCTCTGACTTCTGGAGCCAGATGGAAGAAGTATAAATCCTCTTTGCAATGTTCAGCCCTTCGGATGTTTGAAGACAGCAATAATGCCTCCCCTGACTCACCACTTTTCCAGCTTAAACATGATTGGTTCGTTTAATTATTTCTCATATTAAATGAATTTGAGTCCTACCTACCATGGCATACTGCAGTCCTTCCTTGGAATTGGAAATGTTTAAACAACAGCTGAATACTCATTATTAGGAGATATCATAGCAGGGCTTCCTGACCTGAGTAGGTGGAGGAACTAGATGACCTCTTGAGTCCCTTCTAACAGCAGGATTTTACGAGGCTGGATTTCTATGACTCCAAGTTTTTTTAAGCCCAAGTAATTGGATATCATGAACTGAAATGGAAAAATCTAAGCAAGGGCTAGTATTGGAGGGTGAGGAGGGAAGGGATTTTTAGTCATTTTGAATTTGAGGTGATGGTAGGATAACAAGCTTAAGGAGTACAGCTGGAGGACTTATTGCTGGAGTTCAGGAGGCAGGTCAGGGCTGAAGAGGTGGATAGAGTAGTCACCTATATATAGAAGTTGTCCTCTGATGCCTTGTGCTTGTGTGGAGATGCTTGAGGTCTACGCCAGTGGGCCACAAGCTCTGGCAAGTGTTCTGAGATGGAAAGGGAAAGGCTTGGAGAACAGATCTGGCAATGGGCTCTGTCTGCTTTCCAAGGACCAGCCTAGTTAAGTATAGAGGATCACCACCAGTAGGCTGGCCACTTGGTGATGAATTCTTTGGCCATGGCAACCTGTGAAACAGAGAAAAATACTGTATGGAGGTGCTAGTCAAAGCCATCAGAGTGGATGGAATTTTTGAGGGGATCTCTCTCTCTTTCCTCTCTCTCTCTTTCCTCTCTCTCTCTCTCTCTCTCTCTCTCTCTCTCTCTCTCTCTCTCTCCTCTCTCTCTCTCTCTCTCTCTCTCTCTCTCTCTCTCTCTCTCTCTCTCTTCTCTCTCTCTCTCTCTCTCTCTCTCTCTCTCTCTCTCTCTCTCTCACACACACACACACACACACACACACACACACACACAGGATTGAGGACTGATCCTTGGGATATACCTACATGAAATCAATCAACAAGTTTTAAACAGCTACTGTATTTCAAGGAATGTACTAGGATCTGGGGACAGAAACACTGAAGTGGAAAAATAGCTGCCCTCAAGGAACTTTCATTCTTCAGGTTACCAGGGGGTTAGAGCAAGATTGTGCCATGGTCAGTTTTGGCCTTCTGGTGAAATTTATGACCCCTCCCCAGAAGAATGTTTTTAGGTATACAGAATAAAATACACAGACTTATAAAGGAAGCCAACTATACTAAAATAGTTATTAATGTATATCACATAAATATATAAATCTATAGCTATATATCTACACTATATGTCTTATAAATATATAAAACATAACATATCTCTTTGTGTGTCTAATAGCTACACTCATTCCAAAGTTGGGACGAGTATAAGTTCTATTTCAAGAGTTCTCCAATAATTGTAACATAATATGAAAATATCTATGATTTCTACTGGTGACCAAGTCATGGGTACTACTAATACTACTATGGTTTATTGCCTACATTTCTACTTGGAAATAATGTTCAATTTTGGTTAGAGGTTAGTGAAAATAAATAAGTATTTTTTGTGTCTAAGTTCACAGACCCTATAGGTCTCTGGATTAGAGAAAAAAGTTGGGCCAGGGATGAAAAAACAGAAAGAATGGTCCTAGGAATAAAAGAACCACCAAGATAGAATCTGACATCATTGTCATAAAGTATCCAGTATGCATTTCTCCTATTCTTATGGTGTATGGTGTGGATCTTTGCTCCTCACCCAGTCCATGATGGGCATGCTTGCTTTGACTTGTCCAGTTTATCAATTAGTAATTTTCAAGGGGCCTGGGAGAAGAAAAGGCACTAAAGGAGACAATGAATGGCCCCAGAGGTACCTTGTAAAGGTGGCATTAGGGTAATTTCTGCTATCTTACAATTTCTATGGGACATCTTCATACCCATTGTAACACCAATGATGTTTTTTTGGGATTCAAAGTCAAAGATTGTTTTTGGTTTGTTTTTTTTTTTTTTTTGCTTTTTGGAGGGCAATTGGGGTTAAGTAACTTGCCCAAGGCCACACAGCTAGGTTTTTATTTGTGTGTGCTTTAAGTATCTGAGGCCAGATCCGAATTCAGGTCCTTCTGCACCACCTAGCCGCCCCCAAAGTCAAAGATTGTTGACAATATAGTTTCAATTTTTATGAAACACTAGCTTTGGGGGGAAACTGGATGGTGGAATTTGAAAGTCTGTGTGCTCCCATTTTCGATTATTTCAGAACTTGCAGACTAGATGAATTGACGATTCTAAAGGAAGAAGACATTAACAGAAAAGCAAGTATTTCTAGGTGTACTGCACATTTGGATGGTTATGTAGGCCCATTTCCATACTAAAAGAAGTGATAAAGAGATAAAGCAACCAATTTATATGGAAATTTTTCTACCCATATGCCCATGTATGGTGGATAAGAAATGTGATTTAAAAATGCTTAATTGATGTCTGGTTTTTTTTCTGTAACAGTCATTTCCTGTTATGCCTCCAATTGCAATGAACTTTTCCCTTTTAACAAAGGAAAACCTTTGAAACAAAATGAACAAACAAAATGTCCCTGTCTTAGAGTCAATGTAATCTTCTGCACTCTTTTGCAGGCATCCATTTTCTTTTTTTGTTTGTTGGTTTTTAGGGTTTGATTTTTTTCTTTATTGTGAACTTAATCATTCACATATCAAAACATTTCATGATACAAAGAACAAGAAATAGAATTGGTGCTTTTATTAGTCAGTGGTAAACATTTATTCAGTACCTACTATGTGTTGGTGGCATAATGGATTGAGTACTGGGCCTAGAGTCAGGAAGACTCATCTTCCTGAGTTCAATTCTGACCTCAGACACTTATTAGCTATGTGACCCTGGGCAAATCAATTAACCCTGTTGGCCTCAGTTTCCTCATCTGTAAAATGAGCTAGAGAAGGAAATG
Organism: Gymnobelideus leadbeateri; assembly: GCA_011680675.1. Classification (NCBI taxonomy): domain Eukaryota; kingdom Metazoa; phylum Chordata; class Mammalia; order Diprotodontia; family Petauridae; genus Gymnobelideus; species Gymnobelideus leadbeateri. The sequence continues at coordinate 60,407 of WOXC01011816.1, forward strand.
GCAAATCATTGCCAGTATCTTCACTACAAAACAAAACAAAGCCAACAACCCCCAAATGGGATCACTGATGACTGAAATGACCCAGAAACAACAACAAAGCTATAAGCTGGGCACTGTGCTAAGTTTTAGGGATACAAAGAAAGCCCCTGCTTTCAAGTTTTCATCATCTTTATCTTACAGGTGAGGCAGCCAAGGGAAGGGACATGTGTTAAGTGACTTAAGCCATTAAGTGTCTGATGCTGGATTTGAACCGAGATCCTCATGACTCTAAGCCCAGTGTTGTTTCTTGTCCATGACTGTGGGTCTGCTGAGGTGAGTATTCCATCACCTGCTCCTCAGGACCATGGTGGATCATTGTAATCCAGAGGAGGTCAGTTGCAGTTAGGTATTATTTTCCTTTAAATATGTTATTGTAGCCACTGGACATATTATTTTCCTGCTTAGGTCAAATGCATCCTCCCATGGGCTCTGTATTCTTCAGAAAAGAAGCATGCTTTAAAAATAATTTCTGGGGAAATCTTGATTTCTTTCCTTTAATTCACTGATTCTTCTATGAGATCAGTCTGTATTTGTCCTAGGTGATCTTAGGCAAGTTACTTCCCCTTTGGACTAAATGACCTCTAAATGACTTCTGTGTTATTGTTCAGCCATTTTTCAATTGTCTCTGACTTCTTCATGACCCTGCTTTGGGGGTTTTTTGTTAGAGATACTGAAGTGGTTTGCCATTTCCTTCCCCATCATGTTTTACAGATGAGGAAACTGAGGCAAACCATTAAGTGACTTGCCCAGGGTCACACAGCTAGTGCCTGAGGACAGATTTGAACTCAGGTCCTCCTGACTCCAGGCCTGGTGCTCTATCCACTGTGTCACCTAGCTGTCCCAAGATTCCTTCTAGTTCTCACCTTCTGTTTAAGGGCAGTGCTCTGCTAATTTTCTTTTCCCCTGGCATCCTTAGCAGAGCACATAGGAAGTGCTTGCCTACTTTTTTGGACTGATTTGTGATTGGACCATGTAGGATTGAGAACTCTCTGGGGATTCAATTCCCTTCCACTAATCCAGATGGGACTTTATTGTTCCATATGGGAAATTATTGTTTTAGAGAATTGACTGGGGGCACTGAAGGACTTGCCTACAGTCACACAGCTAGTGAGTGTTAAAGACTAAAGACTGTTAAAAACCCAGGTCTTTCTCTCTTTGAAGTTAGCTCTCTATCCATTATGGCCAATGCCTCTCATACCTGCTACTCTGTGCCTCCTAGGCCTTTAATAAATACCTGTTATATTGGCATGAATCTCAAGAAATAAGGTGGAAAACCTCGGGCATATTAATGTAGAAACTTCCACCTGAAATGATTATTGATTAAAACATGAAGTGATCTCTATTACAATAAGATGGGGTAGGAACTGGGCCTCTGATATTATTGGTGTAGAGAGCTCCCACATAAGGAAGCTCCCTCTCCCAATGCAGGCTGGCCCATTACCTGTAACTTATAGTCTGAGACAGTTAGTTACTAAGGGCACTGAGACATTTAGTGACAGGCTGAGTCTGGGTGACATCTTGAGTTCAGGACTTCTGAGTGGCAGTGGGCTACACCAATGTTATGTGTCCCCAGGAGGGGCTGGGAGCAGGGACATAAGAGTAGGGACACTCAGTTGTTTAAAGAGGGGCAAACTGGCCCCAATGGGAAGTAGAGCAGGTCATAACCCTCAATTGAATAGTAATGGGATCAGACTGCAAAGAACCATTGGCGTTTTAGCCTAGACGAGATGGGGAGACCCAGTCTTTGAGCACACACATGTGCATACACACAAATCGGTGTATATTTACAGACAAAGCATGAGTTCCCTAGTGTTTGGAGGTGGTGTCTTGGGATGCAAAGAATACTCATTAAGGAGAATAATTAAGTCTTTGAATGAATTGACAGTAATCATGGGAAAGGAAGTGCAGTAGAGTTGAAAGTACTCTAGCCCTTGAGTTGAGAGACAGACCCTTAGGACATGTCTCTCATCAGCCTCCTTTTCTCTCCTTACAAGGTCACACCTAAGTTCAGGATGGTGGCACCTTTCCTATAGACAAAAACCTCCTAATTGGACTCCTTCCCTTAAATCATGCGTGTGTGTGTGTGTGTGTGTGTGTGTGTGTGTGTGTGTGTGTGTGTTCAAAGACTGGCTCTCTCCCTTTTCCTCAGGCTGAAACTTCAAGGTCTCTTTGCAAGCCTGACCCTGCTTCCCTCAGTGGAGAGCTATGACCAGTTCCATTTCCCACTGGGACAGCTAGGTGGCACAGTGGATCAAGCGCCTGACCTGGAATCAGGAAGATCTGAGTTCAGATTTGACCTCGGACTTCTAACTGTGTGACCCTGGGAAAGTCACTTCACCCTGTTAATTGCCTCATCTACAAAATGAGATGGAAAAGGAAATGTCAAACCACTCCAGTATCTTTGCCAAGAAAACCCAAATAGGGTCAAAAAGAGTCAGACGTGACTGAAATATCTAAACAACAATAACAATTCCTAACCCTTACTGCAATATATGGCACAAGTAAACACTGGATAAATAAGTATTTTTCATTTATTAATATTTGTAAAATGCTTTGAAAACCTTCAAGTGCTATTAAAATGCTAACTGGTAGTAATGATGGTGAGAGTTGTGATTAATAATGTCACAGAGTACCCTGTCCTTCTCTGCAGTGGGCTCTCTGTCTTCTGACTTCCCTTTGGTGACTGTGGCAAGTTCTGTGTACCCTTATTTTGTAGAAGGTCCTAGAATCTCAGATCTGGAACTATGACCAGCTAGATCAGAGACCATTTGGTCCTATCTTCTCATTTTACAGAGGAGGAAACTGAGGTTCAGGGGAGTGAAGTGACTTGTCCAAGGTCATCCAGCAGCAAACATCAGAGGTCTGATTGGAACTGAGATCCCCCCAGCTCCAAGGCAGCATTCTTTCCATGATTCTGTACTGCTGCTTTCTAATCCTGAATCTTTGCGTTCTACCAGTTCTGGGTTATTAAAACCTGTCTTTAGGGCTACACAAGGAGAAGCAGAAAGCAATAGAGGTTTTTTCTTTTTCTTTTTTTTGCCCCTGTAGGCCCCATAGGTCTTAAAGGGAAGAATTAAGCAGAATGTCAATCAAACAGGCACATGCTATAATTTTAAAATTACTTACTGGTGCTGAAGACTAGTATAACAACTAAGGGCCTCTTGAAGGAAACTATGTCCATTTTATACAGGAAACCCTCGAATTCGTGGATTTGTGATTCTTGGTTTCAATTTCTCGAAGTAGTGTGCTCTCCTGTACCCGTTAGGCGCAGTCTCTGTTCCTGGCTTCTTTGAATACCTTGGTATTCAGTACAGAAGACTACTGTGTGCCCATCACCCCACTGCCTTTGGGGGTGTGCTACTGTAGCACAATAATGTCTCACATATTGGCTCTGCTATGGTTGGCTGTAGCTGACATTACTGCATACTGTACTTTACAAGTAGGGTCGCAGGACCCTAGATCTAAGGCTGGAAAGGATCTTACTGGCCATCAGGTCCAATGGAGCGTCAGGGATGCTAAGGAGCTTGCTCAAGGTCACACAGGCAACAACATGGGACAGTAATATCAATGCCTCAGGGTAGCATCCATTTTATGCTATATAAATCCTGCTTTGCTATACCTTTAAAGCAAACTTAAAGAGCATTTGCTTACTAAGCTCCTATTATGTGCCCTGTAGCATGCTAGGAATGAGGGGGTCCTCAGAGGAGCTGTGTGATACAGTGAAAAGAGAGCCATGTTTGGAGTCCAAGGGTCCGAGTTCAAATCTCAGCTCTATTATGTGATCTTAGGTAAGTCACTTAATTTGTCAGGCCTCAGTTTTCTCATCTGTAAAATCATGTGTTCAACTCAATGACTTCTAGGGTCCCTTCTGGCTCTAAACCAATGATCGTCTGACTAGAGGACATCTAAGGTGCTTTTAACTTTAAATTTATGGTCCTATGTGCTAAAAGATACCAAAAAAAAAAAAACCAAAAACAATTTTCATCCTCAAGGAGCTAACATTCTTCTTGGGAGGAGACAATATAGGAACAGATAGGGAAAAATCAAGTATGTAAAAAATATTTTTGTTTGTGTCCAACTCTTCATGACCCCATTTGGGATTTTCTTGGTAAAGATACAGGAGTGGTTTGTTATTTCCTTCTCCAGTACATTTGACAGATGAGGAAACTGAGGCAAATAGGGTTAAGTGACTAGCTCAAAGCCAAACAGCTAGTAAGTATCTGAGGCAAGATTTGAACTTAGTTCTTCCTGACTCTAGAACCAGCACTCTATCCATGGTGCCACCTAATTGCCCCACAAAGGTTCTGTCTGCCTCAGATTCTTCAACCAACCCATATACCCATTCCTTGTCTCAGTTTTTAGCATTTCTCTTACTCCATGAGAGAGGATTGGACCAGATTGTCCTTCTCAGGTCCTTTCCTTCTCTAAATGCTAGGATTTTCCCCCTGATTGTTTGATGGAAGAGTTAGATTGTGATTGTTGCTGTAGTGTGACATGAGACCCAGCCTAAACAATTCGCTTGTGGCATGTGGTGTATACTCCAGGGTCTAAACACAATGGGGTGAATTCAGGACAGAATTCCAGTTTTCACTCAGACTCCTGCTTTTGTGGGTTGAAGTTAATGCTATTTGAAAATCCTTTTGTGTGTCTGTGTGTGTGCGGTGGAATATATACTATAACTTGCTCGTTTGTGGCAATGAGATTCATAGTGGCGGTCTCCTGGCTACCGCTGGAAACTGGGAGCTCAGGCACAATGTAAGCTTAGGCTCCAAGAGTTTTAAAAAGACAGCCACCATTATTCCCCTGTGCTATATTTCAAGCTACTCTTGTATCCAATGAAAGGTTTATGTTCCATGTCTGTGAATTGATCTCTGGTGGGTCAACCTTGTGAACAATCCCGTGGATATTTAATCCTCCACATACTTAGGAAGAAAAACATATTTCAACCCATTTCCCTCCCTATTCAGAATCCCACAATGAACAGGATTTGGGGGAGGGTGTTGAAGTGGGGACTGACTTTAATGGGGGTCGTGTGAGATACTGGTTTTCTTCACTGTTACCCACTGAGTTTTCATTGAAGGTCACATGGATGGGAAGGAGAAAGCAAATGACTTGGGAAAGAAAAAAAATATAGAAACTGGCATCCCTTTTTGTATATTATCTGGGTTTCAGGGGAGGATTTTTGGTAAAAACAAGACTGTGAGCCGAGTCTGTCTCCTGTGAGGGCTAACAATGCTAGTCTTTTAAAAATCATAAATGCTTTTAACCTCAACAATTTGGACCCACTCGCCACAATCTCCAAAGTTTCAACTCGCAGGGATTGCATTTCTTCTCCTTGCCTTTAAGGTCACTGCCCAAATATTTATATGAAGGTCTCAGCTATTAGAGGATTGAGACCCATTTTCTGTGGCCTGGAAGCTTGTTGTCTATACCTCCTCAGTTAAAAATTCTTGGTCTGAAACCAATTGCATTTCTTTTCTTTTCTTTCATTCCTTTCTTTTTCATTCTTTCTTTTTTGATGTGTGTGTGTGTGTGTGTGTGTGTGTGTGTGTGTGTGTATTTCAATAGTTGAGACAATGATTTCCTTTAATTTCTCTTGGATTTCTACTAGTTTGGTAAAGAAAGAAAATCCTAGATATTTCTTTCTCCTGGGGATAGAATTTGTAGTTCAGTGAGGGGTTAGACTAGATGACTTCTAGTGTCTAGTCACTTTGCCTTGTTTCCACATTTAATTTCTTTGAGACTCATTTTTCTGTTCTGCAAAATGGTAATAATAAGAAACCAGCAGTTCTTGAAGATTCTGTGATTGGGCTGTGTGATGTACCATCATGTGATGGAAGTGAGAAGTGCATAGGAGATTTGGAGCATCTGGGCTTAAATTCTGTCTTTGATACTTACCACCTCTGTGGCCTTAGGGGAATCGTGGACTTCTAGAAGCTGTCCTGGAGCACTTCTAGGTTCTGATTCTAGCCCTAGATTTGTGATCCTGTGATCCCTGTCAGTTCTAAAGCTGTGATCCACAGGTCTTCTCACTTGGCTTCTATTTCTGGACCTTCCATAAACTTGCTGGGTGACCTTGGGCAAGTGATTTCACTCTTAAAGTTTTCTGAGCAAACTACCTCAAAATTCCTCTCTGGTCTCCATTCCTGACATTATCGACTTTCCCCACCATGCTATAGCAACCTTCTCACCCTGGAAGATCACCCAGTTCCTCCCCTCTTCTCTCCTCTCTTCTCTCCTCCATTCCTTCTCTTTCTTCCTCCTTTCCTCCCTCCATTCCTTCTTTCCTTTCTTCCCCCCTTTCCTCCTTTCCTCCCTCCCTCCCTTCTTCCTTTTCCCCTCCTTCTCTCCCTCCTTCTTTTCCTTTCTTCCTTCCACCCCCCCTCCCTCCCTTATTTCCTTTCTTCCTCCCTCCATCCCTCCCTTCTTTCTTTCCTTCCTTCCTTGGAACACAACAGTGAGAGTTGTCTTGAAATATTTTAAGGATCATTGAGTGGAAAAAGGATTAGTTTTGTTCTGTTTGGCCTTAGAGAGTTGACCTCTGGGGCAGCTGATTATAATTTGATGTCAGGAAAACTTCCTCATGATCGAAGCTGCCCTTAAGTGGAATGGGTGGCTCCATGAGATGGTTAGTTCTTCATCACCAGAAATCTTCTGGCTGAGGTTGGATGGCCACTTCTTGAGGGGCAATTACAGAGGAGGTTCCCTCTTAGGTATGAATTGATCTAAATGATCTCTGAGGTTCCATCCAGTTTCACAATTCAGTAAAATTACATTGACTAGAAGTGAAATGATTCTACTTCTTTCATCCTCGTCTCTATCTGACCTCTCCTGTTCCCTTTTGGAAGGGAAGGGGGAAGGGAATAAACATTTATTAAGCACCTATGATGTGCCAGACATTGTGCTAAACATTGTACAAATATTATTTCATTTGATTCTCAAAACAACCCTGGGAGGTAGGTGCTATTATTATTCCCATTTTATAGATGAGTAAACTGAGGCAAACAGGTTAAGTGACTTGTCCAGTCAAATAACTATTAAATGTTTGAGACTGGGTTTGAACTCAGGTTTTTCTGATTCCAGGTCCCACACTCCATTCACTGTGGTGCCACCTAGCTGAAATGGACAAGAGCTATGGTTTTATTGATAGGTGAAGAAATGCTATCTACCTCTTCAGATTTACTCCAGTTCCAAAACTCATCATCTTACAGAGATACCTGTGGCACTAAGAGGTTGAGAGACTCCCCCAATCTCACACAACCAGTAGATGTCAGATATGAAATGTGAGCCCAGGTTTTCCCTATTCTAAGGCCAGATTTCCATCCACTATACTATATTGCAGCTCCTTCTGTTTTATTTCTTTGCTTCAGTGAAGTAGATTGTCTTAATGTATGGAGCACTGGACTTAGAGACAGGAAAACTTGAGTTCAAAATCTGCCTTAGACATTTACTCTGGGCAAGTCACTTTACCTCCACTTGCCCATCTGTAAAATGATGACAATTATAGTCCCAACCTTAAAAGGCTGGCATGAGGGTCTAATGAGATAATATGTATAAAGCACTTGGCTACCATTGATGGGTTGTATAAATATTAACTATTTTTATTATTACTCCCTTCCTCAAAAGATTTAAATGAGGCAGTATCCTGTAATGGGTTCAGAGATATTCAGAGTAATTTTGAACGATGACCACTAAGGTTTAAATCTCACCTCTCACACATGCTGGTCATGGGGTTTTAGGTAAATCACTTAACCTCATAGTGTCTTATATGATAAATCACAGAGAAGGAGCTGACCTACATTGACAGAAGCCACATTCCTCATCTGGGAGTTTTCTAACCAAGAATGTCACAGGTTCAGTCTCTATTCTACTGCATTTTAAGCTCCATGAGGGCAGGGATTGTCTCATTTTTCATCTCTGTATTCCTAGTGCCTTACAAGTTGTCAGTTTAGTGATGTCCTGTGTAAGAATTCTGGGACAAATTTATTTGAGGGTAAAGTGATGCAGAAGGTAGTCATGGAATGTGTGTGTGTGTGTGTGTGTGTGTGTGTGTGTGTGTGTGTGTGTACTATGTTCTCATTAGGTAAACTACAGGAAGAGGTATGTCAGGGAGAAAGGATGGCTGAGGGGCTGAGCACAAAAGAAAGTTATCCCGTCTTTCTCCTTTCTCTTTTTCTAGTGCTTAGGACAATGCCTGGCACCCAGTAGGAGTTTCACTATTCTCACTGGGCAACCCTTGGGGAAGAGATGGGATAGTAGGGCTATGATGGAGGGCAGTGGGGGAAGCATGGCAAAGCATTGACCTTTGTGATGCCATGTGATTCAGGAATGGCAGAAGTGTATCCTGGATGTTGGACCTTGGGACAAATTCCCAGTTACCCCACCCTATTTGGGGTTCCATTGGTCAGTAGATATTTGCTGAGCAGTCTGGAATTTAATCCAACATCAAAATGGAGAAAGTCCAGCTCAAAACTTACCCCAATTTCCTTTCAGTACCCCATGGAGCACAGTTTAGAGCAAGGGTTCTTAATCTGGCATCCATAACAACTTCATCTCCTCTTCCCCTTCTGCTCTCTGCTCCTCCCCCTCCCTCTCCTCCTCCTCCTCCTCCTCCTCTTCCTTCTTCCTCTTCTTTTCCATCTCTCTCCACCATATATCTGTATCAATATAGAGATACACACATATATGTATATATGTGTGTGTGTATAGTGTGTATGTATATTTGATAACTGCATTTTAATATGGTTTCCTTTGTAATTCTATGTATTTTATTTTCTACATTTAAAAGTGGGATTCTGAGAAAGGGGTCCATAGGCTTCAGCAGCCCAGTTGCCAGAGGGCCACAAGAAAGGCTAAAACATCATAACTTAGAGGATGGTTCAGATGTCTCAGCCACACCCAAATGAAATCAAGTGAGTGGGAGCTGGGCTTCATGGTCTTCTGTTTTTATACAACTGCTTATCATGGGCTGCTTTACTTTTTACAGCTTTATTAAATATTTTATGGAAAGGCTTATTTCAAGTTTTATTACAGTTTTGTGGAATGGTTATTTTCAGCCCAGCTTTCCAAGAGATGAGCACAATTGTTTCACAGCTCAGCTAGGGAGCCGATTTAGATCAAATCAGGTTTGAGTAGGGCAAGTGTCTTTTCCAATTACACTCACAGGAGATTTTGTTTCTCAGTAATATCTGACTCTTTGTGACCCTATTTTGGGGTTTTCTTAGCAAAGATACTGGAGTGGTTTGCCATTTCCTTCTCCAGTTCTTTTGACAGATCAGGAAACTGAGGCAAACAGGGTTAAATGACTTGCCCAGGGTCATAGAGCTAGTATCTGAAGTTGGATTTGAATTCAGGACTCCCTGACCCTAGGCCTAGAGCTCTAACCACTGCACTACCTGTCTGCCCACACTGACAGGCAGCAACAAACTATAATATATGTGGGGACAGGGTGGGTTTCTCAGTCTGTCATGTCTGTTATTATATTTCTAGCATCTAATACAATGTCTGACACATTATAGGTACCTAATAAATGCTTCCTAATTGATTGTCAGACTGATAAACCGTGTCAATTTCCCAATGCCCTTTTTTTGGTCTAATGTATTAATGTCTAATTTGAAGGGCTATCAGTCCCTTCCACACTGTAGAGGAGGTTGATATAGGAGAAAATACACTGACCCCTGAGTTCAAATCCTGCTTTGATGCTTTAGGACCTGTGTGACCTTGGACAAGTTATTCTATTTCTCTATATCTCAGTTTTTTCATCTGTAAGATGAGAGGGTTGGACTAGATGACCTCTGAGGTCATTTTAATCTCTATGACTACCTCTTGTCACCTCAGTCCTGCCTCTGCCCCTATTACCATTGGCAAGATTTGTAGGCTGGTCCTAGACCTATCTTTGGTTCTGTGTTTTGTTGGGTACAAAGAAATACATTTAGGGCTCCCTATCCAAATCATCCTGATGGTTTGTGAACCCCACTGATTGGCCTTGTGAGTCCCTTCCTAATTCAATAAGTATTTATTAGGCACCCAATGTGTGCTAGTAGTATCTATAAGGTTCTAAGAATACAAAGACAGAAGTGAGCCAGCCCCTGCCTTTGGAGAACTTTCCCTGAGAGCTTTCATTCATTTTAGTCAAAGAGCATTCATTAAGTACCAGGAAATGCTCCTTAAGCACCTACTGTGTGCTAGGCATTGTCCTAGTCCTCAAGGAGCTTATTCCCATTTTTTAGGATGATTTTAAATCTAGGATACTGAGTTAGATTTTTACTAAGAACTGAGGGATTCACCCTAGAGTGTTGCACAGGAGGGACTAGTTCACGTTTGTCTTTGTTTCCCCAGCTCCTAAAAGAATGTCCAGCACATAGTAGGTCCTTAATAAATGCTTATCAATGGACTCCTTTGTCTCCCTAGAATTTAGCACAGTGCCTGGCCTAAAGTGCCCATTATACTAGGACAGAGTGTGTGGGAAGTGTCCATATCTCTTGAATCAGCCTAACTACTTTCTAATATTTCTTAGAGGGGAGGGGGCCAGATTGGGGAGGAATGGATTTTGGAAGGGAGTAGCTGGACATAACTTCCTAGGAGCTGTTGAACTGCTCACTGAAAGCAAAATCCTTCTTCCCTCTGTTTGGAAACCAAGGACACAGGAGTACTTGGCGCTGGAGACTTGGAATGCTTGCCCAGTTAGACTTGAGGGCCCAAATTTCACCAGGTTCTTTTCATTCCTGATTTTGTTTGTTTGAGAGAGAGAGACAGAGAGAGAGAGAGAGAGAGAGACAGAGAGAGAGACAGACAGAGACAGAGACAGAGACAGAAACAGAGACGTAGACAGAGATAGAATGACAGAGAAAGAGATAGTGAAATAGACACAGAGAAAGGTTAGACAGACACATACATACACAGTCAGTTAGCTATGGTATTGTTAGTCACCCTGAAAAGCACCCTAAATCCTTCTCTGCCTGCCTTAAATTGCCCCCTCTAGGAGCTACATATCTTCAGATGTAACACCAAACACAGTCTACTCGGAGGAACAAGCTTTATAAGATATTTCTTCAAGTTATGCATGAGCCTCAGTTTCCCTATCTGTCAACTGGAGATTAGACTTGTACTAATTTCCCATAGTTGTTGTGAAGAATGAAATTCTTTGACAATATAGGTCCAAGAGAAATATAAATGGATCATAAGTTTATTGAGTGACAGGTGGAGTAAAGAGGGGGGCTAATGGAGTGATTCTCCAACTTTTTGTTCTCAGGGCCCCTTTACAAGCAAAAAGTGGGAGTACTATTCCATTAACCCTCTCTCTACCATGCCACATGGCTTCTCACTCTGTAAGCCTCTGATTTGATCATATTTTCTTTCTCTTTCACATCTACTGTCTATTCATAATCTGAAGAAATATCTTATAAAGTTTTAGCTTCTATTCCAGTCAACTTTTCCCTAAAGCATGCTGCTGCTAAATACCAGATGTATTTCTTTCCTTCCCTCCCCTCCCCTGTACTTCCCTGTCTTTCCCTCCCCTCCTTTCCTCTCTCCTCCCCTCTCCTTTTTCCTCTTCTTCCTCCTCCAATATGGCACCAATTTGCATTGGCAGAGGGAGTTTCCTCACTTGAGAGGTCCTTATTCCCTCAAATTCTCAAGTCTAGCCCTAAGTAAAATTATCATCAAACCATCAGACTTTCCATTAGAAAACAAATCTCCCAAGTGTTGGCCATAGTATTTCACTATTTCATAGAATTTCAATACTTTTGGAGATCCTTAAACTTTTTCCTGTAGTAACTGGTATTGCAGAATGTGAATCTTTATAAAATACATGGAATTACAGATTTAGAGCTGGAAGTAAATCTAGAACTCGTCCTGTCCAAACTACTTGGCTCTAGAAATGGAAACCAATCCCATATAGTTTCTCCTCATCCCCCTTTCCTAGGTTCTCAGGCATCCCTTAGGTTGAATAAGAAAATTTGGGGAGAACATGAACAGTGACTCCATTGGAATGACTCCATTGTGGGCACCATTGGGCTCTGGAGATGCTTCTGAATGGTTCTGTTCTAGATCAGAGGTTAAACTGTTTATGCTTCATGGACTCCACAAGCAGCCTGCATAAGCCCATGGATGGAGCTATTCTCAGAATCCTGCTTTTAAATGCAGAATATAAAATACAGAGGATTACAAAGAAAACAAATTCTGCAGAAAGTATTCAAAGTATTAGAAGAACAAGTGTTTTTCAGTTGTTTCAGAATTGTCCAGCTCTTCATGACCCAATTTGGGGTTTTCTTGGCAAAGAAACTGGAGTGATTTGTCATTTCCTTCTCCAGCTCATTTGACAGATGAGGAAACTGAGGCAAAAGGGTTAACTGACTTGCTCAGGATCACACTATAGAAGGTATCAGAAACTGGATTTGAACTCAGGTCTTCCTGAATCCCTGCACAGTGCTCTATTCACTGCTGCTTACAACAGTGGGTACGTGGACCCTAGCTTAAGCTCCCCTGATCTAGAGGTATCCTATTGGGCCATGTTAAAGCTGAAAAAATATTTTAAAAAAAAGAAGTCAGATAGATCAAAGTACTAAATATTAAGTTCCTAGAGTTCCCTGGTGCTGGGCACCGAGCTGGACACAGGTGCTGACATGACCCTTGATCATTCATCGGGAAATCTGATATCTTGACAGGATCAATTTTCTTGATTGGGAGTTAAAATACAAACTCCTCAACTTGGCATGGAAAGTCCTAAAAAATCTGGCTCCTAGCTTCTTTACTGGGCAGAATGGGCAGTGTTCCCTTCATGAACTCTAGCCAAATGGGTCTGCTTCCTGGGCTCTGAACTAAGAACCTCATTGCCTGCCTTTGGGTCTTTGTCCAGATGCAGTCCTCCAGGCCTGGAATGTTCTCTCACTTTCACATCTTAGAATCTCGAGTTCCCTTCAAGACTCAGCCCTTGTGCCACTTGTCAAAGGAAGCATTTTCTTCCCGTGCCTGTAGTTCCCTCTCCTTCCTCCTAACTTATGTCTGTGTCTTTATCTCCTCTGTTTCTATTTCTGTTATTTACATCTGTATCTTCTGTATAGATACACATAAACACACATACACACATAGATACATATATATATACAAACACACAGATATCTACATATAGATACACATGTGCATATATGTGAACATACATATATGTATATGTATGCATATAAGTATATATATATATCTTTCTATCTAAATACATATGTCTATATCTGTCTATCTATCTATCTATCTATCTATCTATCTATCTATCTATCTAAGAGAGGTCTGTTCCCTCTCCATCTCTGCCTCCTGTCTTCTTTCAAGTCTTGGCTAAAATTACTCCTTTTATAAAAAGCCTTTCCTAATCTCCCTTAATATTAATGCCTCCCCTCTGTTAATTATCTCCAATTTATTCTGTCTAGAACTTGTTTGTACAGTTATTTGTATGTTGTCTCCCCATTAGAGTATGAGGCCTCTGAGGGCAGGGACTGGCTTTTACCTTTGTATCCCCAGTGTTTAGTATAGTGCTGGGTACATACTGGGGGCTTAATCAATGTTTATTGATTTGACTTGAGAAACAAACGAGAAGTTTGACTCTGGTAGTAGAATTTGTCACCTTATTTTAGCTCTAAGTTAAAGGCATATACTTGTTAGTCATGTCTGACTCTTTGTGATTCCATTTGGGGTTTTCTTGGCAGAGATACTGGAGTGGTTTGCCATTTCCTTCTCCAGCTTGTTTTACAGATGAGAAAACTGAGGCAAACTGGGTGAAGTGACTTGCCCAGGGTCATACAACTAGGAAGTGTCTGAGGCTGAATTTGAACTTGGGAAGAGGTGTTTTCTTGACTCTAGGCCTAGTACTTTATCCACTGGGCCACCTAGTTGTCCCATTTATATCTTTAATATGGTAGAAAAACACTCTTCACTTGCTACAGAAAATAATTTAGTGTAAGTCAAATCTAATCTGGTGACATATTGTGTTGGTCACACTATCAAGCATAGGGATATCAATCACAAGGGATTCTTAACTTGAAAGGAGAACTTCTAATAGAGATCCCACAGGTAACTTACTTTAAAAAAACAGTGTTATTGATATGATTTACTTTTGTATCACAGTCATTTCCATGGCCCTAGCAATGAACCTTCTTGTGTTTGAATTAGCCTGTGAGCTCCTTGAGAGCAGGGACTGTTTTTGGCCTTTCTTTGTATCTCTAGAGCTTAGCATAGTACCTGGAATATAGTAGGTGTTCAATGAATGCTAGCTGACTGACTAATTGACTAAAAGAGGTAAATAAGACTAAATAACAGAAAGAGTTTGACTTATGGTATATAATCAAAAATATAAATACAAAGGCTATTAACCCAGAGCTTTGCCAAAAAGAGAAAAAGATATGACATTAGCTAGTCTCTAAGACCAAGACTTGGTTATAACACAGTCAGCTTCCTTGTGGTTGACATTATCATAGTCATTATATATAGCATTTTCCTGAGTCTTTGTATTTCACTTAGCATCAGTTTGTCTAAGTTTTCCTGCATTCTTGACTTCTTCATATTTATCATTTCTTCCTGCACAATAACATGATATTATATCACCATGACACAATTTATTCAGTCATTCCCAAAATGACATTGCCTTTATTTCCAGGTCTGGATATTACCTAAGATGTTGCTGTTAATTGGCTAGCCTTTGAAGAAGCCTTTCTTTCTATCTAAGATATCTTTTCATCTTGTAGTGGGATCAGTTGGTCAAAAGTATGAATAATTTATTAACTTAAATTTTTAAATTAAAATTTTAAAATGATTTACTTAACTTTGGTTTAGTGACTTTTTCAAGAATTGTAGGAGAGAAAGCACTAGTTTGGGTTCAGAAGATCTGTGTTCAAATCCTGACTCTGCTAGTTGCTACCTGTGTGACCCTGGGCAAGTCATTTTACTTCCCTGGGTCTCAGTTTTCATTTCTGCAAAATGGTTGGGTTGAACTGGGTGACTTGCAACAATCCTTCTGGCTCTAAAATTATGATTTTATGATCTCTGAGTCTTTGAGATCATTTGGACAGCATTTCAGATCCTTTTCAACTCTAGACCAACAGCCCTTTGCTCCTGATTTCTTGTTGTTTTCCAGAACAGATGGGCCAGATTCACAGGGGAGACTGCTTGGTTGGGCATCTTGGCAGTTTCTTAATTATCACCTGATAATTAAGAATCACATCAACTTTTATATCCTAGGCAGCTCAGCACATTTTGGGACTTAATGTTTAGTATTGTATTGTATTTATTTATTTATTTGTTTTTGCTGTATTATACCTTTTTGTTGTTTGGAATATACGTGTAGAGCTGGGGTGGAGAGAAGGTCATTGCAGCTCCAAACTTTATCCTTCCTACTCAGCTTTAATTAGATCAATAGGTTAAAAAAGAAATAAATAATGAACAAATGAAAAAAACATTTATTAAATGTTTATTTTGTGTCAAATATTGTGTTAAGCTTTAGGTATACAAATATAAAAACACAGTCCCTAGAAAGAAAAAAAAAGGTCATGTCCTTAAGGAGGTTGCATTCTTATGGGGAAAACAGGGTGGTAGCCAAAGAAAGCCACTTTGGTCCAGAAAGTTAGAGATGACAAGTAGGGCCATTGTTGTTCAGTCATTTCAGTTATTTCTGGCTCTTCATGACTCCATTTGGGGTTTTCTTGGCAAAATCACTAGAATGGCTTGCCATTTTCTTCTCCAGCTCATTTGACAGAGGAGGAAACTGAGGCAAACACGGTGAAGTGACTTACCCAGGGACACACAACTAGTAAGTGTCTGAGGCAGAATTTAAACTCAAGTCATCCTGATTACAGGCCCCATGCTCTATCCACTGTGGCATCTAGCTGCCCTAAGTAAGGCCATAGGAAGAGTAGATTGGCACACATCATCTAGGAATAATGGTGTAGTGAATTAATCATGCTTCCAGAACTGGGATGGAGGGCACACCACAACTGTTGAGGTTGTAGGCCAGAAGATTGTGGAGGAATTTGTTGGAAAGGAGGGAGTAAGGTCTCAGAAAAGACAACAGTCATGAATCATTTGACTGGCCTGAAGTTGTTGCCTTATGTGATCCTGGGGAAGTCTGCCTACCTCAGTTTCCTCATCTATAGAGTGGGAATGATGATGATGATGATGACGATGATGATGACGACGACAATGACAGACCTCCCCAGGCTGTTGTGAGAATGAAATCAGATAATATTTGTAAAACCCTTTGTAAACCTTAAAAATCTATATAAAATCTAGTTATCATCAACCATCCATCCATCCACCTATACATACATATCATACCTTCTATACACACATACCATACTTTGGTAAGCTGGGTGCTCTGTGGGGATACTCCTTTCAGTGATAGTTATCATGCTAACTCCTACATGTCTTCATTTCCTGAAGAATCCTTATCCATGTTTTCCATAAACCCTCCACAGAAAGTCCTCCCAAAATGCAAGGGATCTTCCTCAAGATTTTATTATATTTTAAAAAATGACTTTTCCAGGGCTCCCAGGGTACCACTCAAGCTGTCCATCTGTTGTCCCTCATTCTCACCACATTATTGATCAACCTCCCTTTCTAGACATGTGCATATTCCATCATACCTTTTATGTCACATCTCACATGCAAATCATCATTGGTAATATGCTGTAGCCTGCTCATACTCACTGGGCATGTTTCCACTGACCTTTCAATTACTTATGATCTGGATTCTTCCCAGTAGAAATGATTCACAGACATCTAGTATCACTTGGAGAATATTGATTTTTTTTAAATAGGCTCTTGTCAATTTAATAAGTCCCATACAACCTCCTTTTCTTCCTCCCACTCCCATTGCACTTCTGCAGTATACACTCAAAGCATTCATATTAATGGACTCTTTCTATAAGGTGCTTGTCTAAGTCCTGGAGTTGGAGTCAGTAAAAGCTGGGTTCAAATCCCACTTCTGACACCTACTAGACAAACCAAAGTCTTGTTGTGAATAAAAAGCCTGTTGTCTGACCAGAAATACAAGCATAAGAAACACAAGTGGTTAAACTTAGAACATCCTAGAGAATCAACTAAAAAACTACTTGAAATGATTAACAACTTTAGCAAAGTTGCAGGATACAAAATAAACCTACATAAATCATTGAGCAGCAAGAAATAAAAAGAGAAATTTCATTTAAAATAACTTAGACAATATAAAACACTTGGGAGTCTACCTGCTAAGACAAACCCAAGAACTATATAAACACAACTATAAAATACTTTTCACACAAATAAAGTCAGATCTAAACAACTAGAAAATACATTAATTGTTTATGGGTAAGGCGAGACAATACGATAAAATGACAGTTCTACCAAAATTAATCTATTTATTCAGTGTCATAACACACTATCAAAATATTTTATACAAATAGAAAAAATAATAACAAAATTCATCTAGAAGAACAAAAGCTCAAGGATATCAAGGGAATCAATTAAAAAATGTAAAAGAAAGTGGTCTAACCATACCAAATTTCAAATTGTATTATGAAGTGGTAATTATCAAAACAAACTGGGACAGGCTAAGAAAAAGAGTGGCGGATCAGTGGAATAGATTAGGTACAAATTACATTATAGTAAATGAGCATAGTAATCTAGTATTGATAAACCTAACGATCCAAGCTTTCAGAACAAAAACTCATTATTTGGCAAAAATTTCTGGGAAAACTGGAAAAAACAGCATTGTAGAAACTACACATAGACTAACATCTCACACTGTATACCAAGATGATTACACATAAGTATTTGTGGATAAGGGAAGAATTTAGAACCAAAGACAAGATAGAGAGCATTACAAAATGTAAAATAGATAATTTTGATTATATAAAATTAAAAAGT
The DNA here is from genome assembly GCA_011680675.1 of Gymnobelideus leadbeateri. Taxonomy (NCBI): domain Eukaryota; kingdom Metazoa; phylum Chordata; class Mammalia; order Diprotodontia; family Petauridae; genus Gymnobelideus; species Gymnobelideus leadbeateri. The sequence goes on from WOXC01011816.1 coordinate 78,326, forward strand.
TTTGTAAAAACAAAACCAATGTAAGCAAAATTATAAGGAAAGCAGAAAACTGAGAAAACTTTTTTACAAGTACCTCTGATAAAGGCCTCATTTCTCAAACATATAAAGAAATGAGTCAAATTTATAAAAATACAAGCCATTTACCAACTGATAAATGATCAAAAGTTATGAATGGGTGTTTTTCAGACAAAGAAATCAAAGCTATCTATGAGATATGAGGAAATGCTCTAAATCACTATAGATTAGAGAAATGCAAATTAAAACAACTCTGAGATAGCACCTCACACCTATCAGGTTGGCTAACGTGACAAAAAGGCAAATGTTGGATGTTAAAGGGGATGTGGGAAAACTGGGACACTAATGCACTGTTGGTGGAGTTGTGAACTGACCTAACCTTTCTGGAGAGCAAGTTGTAACTATGCCCAAATGGCTATAAAACTGTGCATATCCTTTGATCCAGCAATACCACTATTGGGTCTATATCTCAAAGTAATCCAAAAATGGGAAAAGGACCTATTTGTACAAAAATATTTATAGCAGCTCTTTTTGTTGTGGCTAAGAATTGGAAAGCAAAGGGATACCTATCAATAGGGGAATGGCTAAACAAAGTGTGGTATATGATTGTAATGGAATATTATTGTGCTATAAGAAATGAGAAGCATAATGATTTCAGAAAAACCTGTGAACTGATGCATAGTGAGGTGAACAGAACCAGGAGAGCATTGCACATAGTGACAGCAATACTGTTCGATAAAGAACTGTGAATGGTTTGGTTATTCTCAGCAATACAATGATCCAAGACAATCCCAAAGGACTAATGATAAAGCATATTATCTGTCTCCAGAGAAAGAACTGATATTGATTGAATACAGACTGAAGCATGTTCTTTTTCACTTTCTTTCATTTTTTCTTTTATTCCAATCTTTTTGTACAAAATGACTAATCTGGAAGTGTTTTACACAAGTGCACAAGTATAACCTATATCTGATTGCTTATCATCTAAGGGAGGAAAGAAAGGAAAGAAGGAGGGAGCCATAGAATTTGAAACTCAAAACTTTAAATAAAAATGTTTAAAAATTAAAAAAAAACACTTGTAAAAAGAAGTCACATTGTGTTTGAACTCCAATGTTTTTTCAAATTAAACTTCATGATTTCTAAAAGAAGGAGGAGGAGGAGGAGAAGGTGGAAAAGGAGAAGGAGGAGAAAGAGAAAGAAGAGGAAGAAAGACAGGCACTAGAAAATCAAATGATGGACTTGTATTTTAGCAGCATTAACTCTATGTGTGATCTGGGCAAATACTTTAATCTCTCTGTTTCTCAGTTTCCTTATCTGAAAAGTGAAGGTGTTGGTCCCTTAGTTCTTTTGCAGATCTAAATCTTAGGACTGACAAAGTGACATGTATTTTTCATGTCTGGGTATGCTGGCACTCCCCGAGGTGGCCCTTTTCTATTCCCTTTTCCCCAATGGCATTTTTCATCCACTATGTTAGACCAAACACTTCTGCTATATTTTTCCAACACTGCCATGGGATAGGGCTAGGGACAAGATTTTGTCAAAAGCAGAGGCTGAGAGTCTTCTACAGAGCAGGATAAAATCACTATGGGAAGGGAGGAAAAGCCATGGCAGGCAGATTCCACTTAGGAGAGATCTAGAGATGTATTGAAGATGATGGTTGGGGTTCCTGGGTGCTGGGCTTACGAGTCAGAGGTGGGAAGCAGTTTCTGGATCAGAAACAAGAACCAACCTAAGGAACAAGAAGAGAGGATTAGATGGAAAGTTTCAACCTTGCCGTAAAAGCAAGGGTATGTGTTCTACAAAGGACTGAACAGAGTTTGTGGAGCTCATATTCCCATAGGTGATTCTGTGTATGAGGCTTATATGGCTCACCTTCCAGCCTCCCCATAAATAGTGGATTTTAGTGGGGAAAACATGTGCAATATCATCTTTAATAAAACTATTTGGAAAGCCTAGTCATTAATGCTTCTTTTGTTTAGACTTAAAGTGGTAAGGTTTCTAAGTCTGGTGAAAAGGGGTAGCCAGGTCACACAGTGGTTAGAGCCCTGGACTCTAAAGTCAGAGAGATCTGTGTTGAAATCCTGATTTAGACACTTAACAACTGTGGGATACTGGACAAGTCACTTAATCTCTGTTTGCCTTAGTTTCATCATTGGTAAAATTGAGGGAATGTACTTGAGGGCCTCTGAATACCCTTCTAGCTCTAAATCTATGATCCTATGACTTTAAATGAATACAGAGCATATTATTCACATCCTTACCAATTGACAAAATAAGATTTCTTTGAACTACACACACACACACACACACACACACACACACACACACACACACACACATTCCCTGAAAAATAGCATAAGTTCCAGGCAGCACTTAGCTTTTATATGAACCAGATTGGGAAGGCGAGTCTATGACTTACATTTGGAACAGTGATAACTATGAAGATTCCAGAAAAATACAGAAAAACTTAGGTGATGTGATGCATGAGATCCACCAAGTCCATCTAATACCCACATTGACTATATACAAATACATATATGAAGCATTAATTACACCAAGTATGTGAATTTATATGCAAATGTATATGTATGGCTCCATGGAGAGATATTATTTTACCTGGACCTGTGATCTCCTGAGTGTAAAGAACTCCTGACAATCCACATAAATAATGACTGGCCATGTAACCTTGAGCAAGTTACTTAACCTCAATTGCTTTAAAAAAAAAAACAACAAAAAACTCCTGACAAAAGATCTCTCTCAACTAAAGCAGAACCAATAATTGTTCTACAACTCAGTCTTAGAGTGCCCAGGGATACACTGTCAGTGTGTGACCAAGGAGGAATTTGAACTCAGGTCTCCTTGAGTCCAAAGGCAGCTCTTTGTCTTCTCTACCATACTGCCCTTCATGGATGGATCTACCCATTTCTATCAATAATACCCCAACAGATGGACCTTGAGCTCTTCAAGAGGAGGAGCTGTTTTGTATTTTGTTTTTATATGTGCCTGGTGCCCAACAAGGTACTTGGCACCCAGTAGTCATTTAATAAATTTTTGTTCATTGATTGAACCCAATATTGTAATTTCTTTTTTTTTTTTTAAAGCAATTGGGGTTAAGTAACTTGCTCAAGGTTACACGGCTAGTCATTTGATTTATGCGTGGGTGCTCATTTTCTGAGGCCGGATCTGATCTCGGGTCATCCAAACTCCGAGGCCGGCACTCTTACTCACTGCGCCACCTAGCCGCCCCTTTAGGGCAATTGGGGTTAAGTAACTTGCCCAAGGTTACACGGCTAGGTTTTTTTGTTTGTATGGATTAAGTGTCGGAGGCCGGCTCCGAACTCAGGTCCTTCCGATTCCAGGGCCGGCGCTCTATTCACTGTGCCACCTAGCCGCCCCCAATATTGTAATTTCATTGTCCTGGAAATACCCTTTACTGATACAGATGCCAACTGTTTATACTTTTTTGGATTAAGTATTAGGGTGTGGTTTGAGGCTCAGGGTGATTTGCCTATGATTACACAGGGTAAGTATCAGTATGGAAACTCAGGTTATCTAAATTCCATCTCCCAAACTCAGTCTATTGTACTCTGCCTCTGCTCATGCACACAATGTACATGTGCCAACATGTATGCCTCCACACAAACATGCATACACACAGAGCAAAGGCAAAGATAAGATAATTTAGACTAGTGAAAACCTATTTTTTCTTTGTTATTATTAACTTAATTGACTGGGGGTAGAAATCACAATATTCTTCTTTCTTTGACTAGGCTGGGATGACTCTGTCTCTATCTATCTCTGTATCTGTCTTTGTGTCTCTCCCTTTTTTCTCTCTGTCTCTCTTGTTTATGTCTCTCTGTCTTTCTATCTTTGTCACTTTGTCTCCATCTCACTTCTTTCTCTATTTCTCTGTCTCTAGCCTCCCTTCCTCCCTTTCTCTCTGTACACACACACGTGTGTGTGTGTGTGTGTGTGTGTGTGTGTGTGTGTGTCTCTATGTGTATTTCTCCTCTTATTGGAATGAAAATTGTTCAAAATTAAGGCTTTTCTTGGATATACTCCAGATTTGGATCAACTTTTGGATGAATGGTTCTTGTTGTCAGTGTTAAGTTTTTGGTATAACAACAATAATAAAATAATTATTTGTCACAATATTTTCTTTACTCACCAGCCAACTACTTAATCAATCTTTTCAAGTTCCTTTTCATGATAAAGCATCCTTTCCTTGCTTTGGATAAATTAGAGTGATAGTATAAGCTCCTAAAAGCTTCCCCAAAGGGTCATGGGATTACGATAGCCTGGGTCAAGGCTATCAGGGTTCATGTGATATGGATGCCTTCCAAGGTCTTTTTTCTTCCTTTAAGCCACATCTTCTGCAGCTCATTAGCTTTATGCAACACTAGGAAGATGTCTGGACACGGGAATAAATGTGACTTCCTCATCATTACTCAGAAAGCTGTTTTGATTCTTAGTTAAAAGTTCATGTTTAATAGCAACCCAGTCTGCCCAGGTTAAAGTCTATTGGTTCTCTCCAGAATATCCCATGAATATTACCACCTCCAAGTTTTTGCTCAAGCCATTGTCCTTACCTGGACTCTCCTCTGTCTAACTCTGCCATTTACCCAAATCCTTCCCATGCTTTGAAGCCTAGTTCTTCAAATCCTACTCCTTCTCTATAGACTCCACTCACTACTCCAGTCAGAAACATTCCCTTCCCCCCACAAGTTACATCACTTGTCCATATACTCATACTGTCTTGTATTATTAGTTATTCTTTCCTATGCATTTACCTCAAGTCCCTCACTAGGTTATAAACTTCTTGAGGGCAGCGATGACATTTTCCATTTGTTTGTGTCTGTTGTGGTGCTTAGCACAACAGATTGATTGATTTATTGGAATAATAACATTGTGCTGGATCTCTGGCCAGTGTCTTTCTTTTCTGTGTGTCCCTAACGCTTAGCATAATGCTTTGTAGGCCCTTAATAAATGATTTTTCATTCATTTATTTATTCATTCATTCAGTGGAAGACTAGAGAATTCAGTAAAAAGTAAGCTTTCTCATGGAAGGAAATGTTTTGGTTTTGGTTTTACATCTCCCCCCCCCACCTCCACATAGTACCTTAACCTGAATAGTCAGTCATAAATATTGATTAAGCTCCTATTAGAAGCCAAACACTATGTTAAGGACTGGGAATATAGAGAAAGGCAAAGGCATAAGACTCCTCTTCATGAGTTCAAATATGGCCTCAGACATTTACTATCTGTGTGACCCTGAGTAGGTCACCTTATCAAGTTTGTCCCAGTTTCCTTGTCTGTAAAATGAAGTGGAGAAGGAAATGGCAAACCACTCCCATATCTTTTCCAAGAAAACCCCAAATGGTGTCACAAAGAGTCAGACATTCCTGAAACAATGCTCTTGAGGATCTCATAATCTTTTAAAGGATGCAGGAAGGGTGGTCTTGGGGAGACATGCAAATGACTATGTACTAACAACGTGTATCCCGGAAAAAATGGAAATAATCAACAATGGGAAGATAAGAGTAGGTGCTTTATAAGGAATTTCTTGAATTTCCATATAGAATAAAGTCTACTATCATGAAAAAGACTTTGGTTTAATAATCTGCAAAGGAAAAACTAAATCAATGAAGAATTCTTATTTTCAGACTATTACATAATGTTATATGGACAGCCCATAGAGATGGTGCATCAGCATGTATATCTTGGATAAAAACTTCATGTGGCCAATGAAGTGAACCCAAAAGGGAAAATGGGGATTGGATTGATTTAGAAAACAGGGCAGGGCTTTCAATGGTCCTGAGGTTCTACCTGAAACAAAAATCCATTTTTAATACTAATATTCTTGACTATTCTTCTGGTGATATTTTGTGGCTGTCATTGAAAAACATATCTTTGAAGAATCAGAAAAATGTATTATTACCCAAAGGGCAATGGATAGCCATGGTGGGTATAAATTGGATACAATTTATATTAATAACAAATCACATTGAAGAAGCAGAATAAAACTATAATCAAAGACAGGTATGACTAAAAAGAATGCAGGGCAGTCATGTAGTAAAAGCAAGGGATAATAGATTGACCGACTAGATTCAGGACTGCTACCACCCTTGTAATATCAAAACCTAGAGGAAGGTCCCTGACACATGGGGTGAGCCCTCTATGGCATGGACATAAGAAAGCAAAGATGGGTCATCTGATATTAGATTTAGAGCTAAGACAGACCCCAGAGGACACTGAGATTAACTCCCTCGTTGTATAGTTGAGGAAACTCAGACAGAGAGAAGTGAATTAGCCATAGCCACATAGTTGGTCAATTTTTAAGTCATGATTTGAACTTAGGACTTCCTGACTCCAAACCCAATGATTTAATGTGTCACAAGCTGCACTGGTGAAGAAAATACCTATATTATTATTATTATTATTGTTATTATTATTTTTTTTTGTTTGTTTTTTGTTTTTTGGAGGGCAATTGGGGTCAAGCAACTTGCCCACAGTCACACGGCTAGGTTTTTGTTTGTGTGTGCATTAAGTGTCTGAGGCTGGATCCGAACTCAGGTCCTTCTGATTCCAGGGCCGACACTCTACTCACTGTGCCATCTAGCCTCCCCCAAAATACCTATATTATTAAGTGCAAATTCTAAGTGGGTACAATAGTGAAATTATGACATCCTAGAATATCAGAATGAGAAGGGACCTCAGAGACTCTCTAGTCCTACTTGTAACTGAACAAAAATCTCCTCATAATATTTGTAGTAAGTGGACATCCATTTACCAGAAGACTTCTAGTGAAGGACAATTCATTAGACTGTGAGCTCCTTGAGAACCAGGACTATTTTTATTTTTCTTTGTATCCCTAGCACTAAGCATGGTGCGAGTCATACAGTTGGTGCTTAGTAAATGTCCATTAACTGAGTTAAGCAGCCCATTTCACTTTTGGATAGTTCTAATCAACCCTGGGCAAGCCCCTTAATCTTTATTTGCCTCAATTCCTCATCTGTAAAATGGGGACATACTGAAAAAGGAAATGACAAACCACTCTAGTATCTTTGCCAAGAAAACCCCATGGACAAATCCATGGGGTCAAGAAGAGTAGACTAGACCATTGAACAATACAATTATTAGGATGTTTTTCTTTACATCAAACTACAATTTGCCCCTCTGCATCTTGCTCCCTTGGAGTTTGGGCTGACACATAATGGATGCCTTGATTATTTTCCTTTGGGGTTTTCAAAGTTCTGAGTAGTCTTTAGAACATTGGCGACTGAAGGTTCTATTCTAAGCCCTGCCTCTGACCCTGACCTTGGGTTGACTTTGGGTAAATTCAAGTCTACTAAAGGGCAAGGCTTCCAGACAGAGAGCTTTCAGCACTGGTTTACCTTGGATTTGAACCCTTTCCCCCTCAGTGATTTATGTCTTTGACATGGTTTCATTTCACATAACCCCAAATAAAGACTCACTTGTTTCTCTTGGCCTCTCATCATCACTCAAGCTGCTTACTCCATATAGTCCCCTGCACAGTTGCCTGGGATGTCTGCCATGAGGTGCACCGATAAAAAGCCATTTTGATTTGCTCATTGGTTCAGTGACCTTGTGGGTCCACTTTAGAACTGTAATGCTAGTGCTCATGTTGGGGAAAGGGGCCAAGTTCGACCAAAATGATACATGGTGAATATCAGGTTTCCAAAACAGAGGGGCCAGCCTCGTTCCGTGGTCACTCTCTCACTTTCCAACACAAAGGCAGAGATGATTTCTGGTTCCTTGCTTCATGATGGGAGAGGGTACTGTGGAGTAGATCCTCTGTTCCCCAGGAAACCTGTGGGGCTGGGTTAAGACTCCTCATTGTGTTTGTCCATGGTCAGGTGAGTCATATAATCCAGTCTGCCATTTAACTAACTTGCTATTTAAAAACAAACACCTGACTTAGCCTGCTAAGTCAGTCCTAACATAACAGAGTCAGAATCACAGAATTTAAGAGCTGACATTGAATTCAATTCAATTTAATAATAAGATCATAGATTTGGAGCTGGAAGTGACATCAGAGGTCATCGAGTCTGACCTTTTCATTTTACATATGGGGAAACTGAGGCCCAGAGAAGTGAAATGACTGTCCCAGGTTCACACAGCTAGTATGTATTTGAAATAGGATTTGAACCCAGACCTAGCTGATTCCAGTGCCAGCCAGCATTGTATCTAGTACATGATGTTTGGGTCACTGAACTTTCATTAATTTCACTTCAAGTAAAGTAAATTAACCTTTATTGAGCACCTACTATATTCAAGGCAAGGAAAATTGCATAGGAAAGACACTGTGCTGGTCTCAAGGTACTAATAATCCATTAATCAGTTGACAATTATTTATTAAGCACCTATATGTTGGGCATTGTCCTCAATGCTGGAAAAAAAGAGAAAAAAATGAAATCATCATGGCCTTCAGGGAGCCTACATTCTATGGGGGAGCATAAACATATGTAAGTAGAGGCAGAATAGACCCAGAATAGATATAAGGGAGTCAAATAGGACAGAATGCTCAGACCTAGACCAATCATTCAATTTTATAAATGAGAAAACTGACTTCTTAGAGTGGCAAAGTGATTTGCATAAGGCCATACAACTAGTTGGGCCTGGAGTGCTGGGCATGGTGTCAGGAAGACTCATCTTCCTGAGTTCAAATCCAACCTGATATGCTTATTAACTATGTGCCCCTTGGCAAGTCATGTCACCCTATTTGCCTCGGTTTCCTCATCTGTAAAATGAACTGGAGAAGGAAATGACAAATCACTTTAGTATCTTTGTCAAGAAAACCCCAAATGGGGTCATGAAGAGTTGAACATGACTGGAATGGCTAAACAAACAGATATAACTAATTGTCATTAGAACCCTGGGTTCTTGACTCCTAATCAGTGTTTTTTCCAGTATTCCTAATCTGTAAATTCCATAAGACTGACTAGGAACCCAACTCTTTGAAATAGAGGCTGTTAGAGAATAATGAGACATGATCCTTGCCTTTTGGGAGTTTATATTCTAGTTGAGAAAAAAAATCCAGAGACAGGAGTGAAGCCAAGATGGTAGTGTAGAAACAGGAAAACTCTGTGTGCTCCCCTCATAACCACCTCAAATACCTATAAAAATGATTCTGGTTGCAGAGCCCAGCCCCACATGAACCCACGTTTTTAGCCTCAGGGCAGCCCCAACCAGCCCCAGCTAGAGGGACTTCAGGAGAGTGGATCACCAGAAGCTGTGGTAGTTTCCAGAATTATCAACCCATAAATGCCAAAGACAAAGTGAGAGGTCAGTTTGGACTTTGGAAACAGGGGGTCCGGGAATGTGGTCTGACCTCTGCCCCTGGAGGGAGAAGAGGCTGAGGTGTGGCCATGCAGCCGTTGCCACATGGCTGCTTCAGAGTTCCTGACCTGCAGATTGTAGGGGTACAAAGCTACCAATCTGAGGAGAAATCACTCTTGCTTTAACCTGCTTGGATCTGGATTGCTGTCTAACATGGAGGTCCTGGAGTGTGTCACCAGGTGCCAGAGCCCATGGAGGCTTCAGAGAGGGCACCCAACTAATAGCTCTGGCAGGTATGAAAACCCCAATGGTTGGGAACCAAGCTCTCCTCTCTGGAAGCAAAGTTCTACTATGGTAAAAGGCTCAAAAGTCAAGTAATTAAGTGGCAACATGAACAAGCAAAGGAAGCAAAGAAACCACAGCAATCTTACTTTAGACTCCTATTTTGGGGACAAAAAGGATCAAAGCATGGAACTGGAGGAAGACAATGAAGTCAGAACTCCTGTACCAAAAGCTTCCAAGAAAAATATAAACTGGTTACAGGTCACAGAGGAGCTTAAGAAGGAATTTGGAAACCAAATAAGAGAAGTGGAGGAAAAATTGGGAAGAGAAATGGGAACGATGCAAGAAAACTAGGAAAAGATAGTCAACAACCTGACTGAAGAAAATAACACCTTAAAAAATAGACTAACTCAAATGGCAAAAGAGTCTAAAAAAGCCAATGAGGACAAGAATACCTTAAAAAGCTGAATTTGACAGATGGAAAAAGAATTTCAAAAGCTCACTGAAGAGAATAATTTCTTCAGAATTAGATTGGAGCAAATGGAAGCTAGTGACTTTATGAGAAATCAAGATACTATTGAATAGGTCCAAACAAATGAAAAAACTGAAAGCAACGTGAAATATCTCATTAAAAAAACCACTGACCTGGAAAATAGATCCAGGAGAGATCATTTAAAAAATATTGAAATAGGGGCAGCTAGGTGGCGCAGTGAGTAAGAGCGCCGGCCTCGGAGTTGGGATGACCCGAGATTAGATCCGGCCTCAGAAAATGAGCGCCCACACATAAATAATGACTAGCCGTGTAACCTTGAGCAAGTTACTTAACCCCAATTGCTTTAAAAAAAAAAATATTGAAATACCTGAAAGCCATGATCAAAAACAGAACCTAGAAATCATCCTTCAAGAAATTCTCAAGGAAAATTGCCCTGATGTTCTAAAAACCAAAGGGCAAAATAGAAATTGAAAGAATCTACCAATCACCTCTTAAAAAGATCCCAAAAAGAAAACCCCTAGGAATATTATAGCCAGGTTCTGGAGTTCCAAGATCAAGAAGAAAATATTACAAGCAGCCAGGAAGAAACAATTTGAATACTGTGGAAACACAATCAGGATAACTCAGGATCTGGCAGCTTCTACATTGAGGGATCAAAGGGCTTGGAATATGATATTCCAGAGGTGAAAGGAGCTGGGATTAAAATCAAGAATCACCTACCCAGCAAAACTGAGTATCATGTTTCAGGGAGAAATATGGTCATTCAGGGGAATAGAGGACTTTCAAGCATTCTTGATGAAAAAACCAGAGTTGAATAGAAAATTTGACATTCAGATATAAGAAGCATGAGAAGGCAAACATGGAAAAGAAATCATAAGGAACTTGTCCAATAATTTTTAAATCATCTCTCCTGGATCTATTTTCAGGTCAGTGGTTTTTCCCATGAGATATTTCACATTACCTTCTATTCTTTCATTTGTTTGGATCTGTTTAATAGTATCTTGATTTCTCATAAAGTCACTAGCTTCCATTTGCTCCAGTCTAACTCTGAAGGAATGAATCTCCTCAGTGAGCTTTTGAGATTCTTTTTCCATCTGGCAAATTCGACTTTTAAAGGCATTCTTCTCCTCATTGCCTTTCTGAGCCTCTTTTGCCATTTGAGTTAGTCTATTTTTTAAGGTGTTATTTTCCTCAGTCAGGCTGTTAACTGTCATTTCATACTTTTCTTGCATCTTTTTCATTTCTCTTCCCAAATTTTCCCCCACTTCTCTTATCTGCTTCTTAAGGTCCTCTATGGCCTGTAGCCAGCTTGTATTTTCATTTGGGGCTTTTGGTGCAGGAGTTCTGACCTCACAGTCCTCCTCCATACTTTGAGCCTCTTTGCCCCTAAAATAGGAGTCCAATGTTGAACTTTTCTGTTTATTTTGTTTCGTTTGTCTAGGCATATTGCCACTTAATTACTTGATTTTGGGGCTTGTTGCCACAGTAGGACTCTGCCACCAGACAGGGGAGCTTCTGTCCCAAATGTGGGGTCTTCACAACTTCTGGAGGTTGGGTGGCCTCTGTAAAGCCTCCACTCACTCTGGCAAGTTGGATACCCACCCCAAACTTCCCCCCAGACCACAATCCAGATCCAGGCAGTTTAAAGCAAGAGCGATTAACCCCCAGACTGATTGCTGGATCTCCCTACAGTTCGCAGACCAGGAGCTAGAGCCACTACTGACGCTGCAAAATGGCTTCTGTGCAGCTATTTCTTCAGCAGCTTTTTGCCCCCAGGGGAGGAAGCCACGTGTTCCCCAAATACTGGTCCCAAAGTTCATAGGGCACTAACCTCTCACTTTGTCCTAGGCATATCTGTGCTGATAATTCTGGAATCACCACAATTGCTGGTGTTATGGGGTTCCACCAGCCGGCTGAAGGTCCGGCCGCCCTGGGGCTAAAACTGCGGATCTGGGTTCGGCTCTGAGGGCTGCTCTGTTGGTTCCCAGTGCGCTGTGCTGCCTGCTCTCAGAGCGCTGCGCTGGCCGCTCCCTGCAGGGCTGCTGGGCTGTCCTCAGCAGGAGGTTAGCTTCTCTATGCCGTTCTGTGGGTGCTGTGGCTCCAGAAGTTGTTCGGAGCTCCCTTTTACATTTTTTGAAATTTGTGTGGGGCAGAGCACATTGGAAATGCTGTTTCTACTCCACCATCTTGGCTCCGCCCCCATAAGGAACTTATCAAAGTTGAACTACTTACATTCCTACGTAGAAGAATTATAATTGTAACTTATGAAACTTTTCTCAGTACGAGAATACTTGAAGGGAATAGAACTGTATACACACACATACATATATATGTCTATATAGGAGGGCATATGGACATATGAATACATATGTGAATATGTATATATCTGTGTACAGGTATACATAGACAGAGGGCACAGGACCAATTGAATAGGAAGGGATGATACATAAAAGGTGAAATTGAGAGGTGAGAGAGGAATATAATGAGAGGAGATGGGGAGAGACAATGAGGTAAATTCTCCCATATGGAAGAGGCAAGGGGAAATTGTTACAATGGAGGGGAAGAAAGGAAGGCAAAAGGAAATGGGTCAACCTTACTCTCATTGAATTTGGCTTAGGGAGAGAATGACATACACACTAAATAGGGTATTTTGCCCTACAGGAGAGTGGGGGGGAAGGTGATGAAGGAGGGATGATGGAGGGGAGGGAGGGTTGAGGGGGAGGGAATTTAGAAGCACACATTTTTGAAAAGGGACAGGATAAAAGTAGAGAATAGAACAAGTGAGGGATGGGATAGGATGGAGGGAAATAGAGTCAGTCTTTCACAATATATCCACTATGGAAATGTTTTGCATAGCTGCACATGTACAACCTATGTTGAATTGCTTATCTTCCCAGTAAGGGTGGGTGACGAGGGAGGAAGGGAAAGAATCTGGAATTCAAAGTTTTAAAATCAAATGTTTAAAATTAATTAATTAATTAGTTTTTAAAAATCCAGAGACAGTGTGGCCCTGGGGGAAAGGTGAGAATTGGCTATGCAGTCAGAGGAACTGAGTTCACATTCTATCTTTAATGCTTTACTACCTGTATGTCCTTGGGCAAATCATTTAATCCTTCAAGGTCTCCGTTTCCTCATCTGTCAAGTGAGGGGGTTGGATTAAATGGTCTCTGACATCTGATGCAGCTTTAGATCTATGATGCATAAATATAATATATAATAATTAAAAATATAACAATTATAGACAAAGATGGTTCTAAAAATGTAGAGCCATTGGCACAATCATTGATCTTGGAATTTGGTTATGATCTTCTCTGTCCATTGAATAGAGAGTCTTATTCTCTGGTATAGGATATGCTTTGTTCCAAAGGAATGACAACAGCTTATAGTCTTTGGAATGCGTTAGCATTCATGTGACTTGTGTGTATGGGTATCTTCTGAGGGGAGCCAAAGTGTGAAGAAATGAAAATGTCAAGTAATTTGGATGGCTTGAATCCCAAGTGGTTGCACAATGGTTAATGGGTGATGCATGTTTCTGGTGCTTTGGAAGCTTGCCTTTCAGTATGAGATGAATGGGTGACCCAGGAGACAGAGGACAGTTGACTTAATTGGCTTCCTTTCTTACTGTTCTGGGGCTGATGTCATTTCATGGTAGGATCATCTGTTCTATGGAAATTCCATTAATCTTGTCCCTTGGATGCTTTGGCTTCCTCTAGAAGCAGTGGGATTTTGAGTCCTCAATTTAGTAGGGCCAGGTCTTTCATTACTCATTTCATAGACAGAAATCTTCATTCATTTTTGGATTCCTTTCTTTCCTCAAGTACAAGGGGAACTTGGGTTCACTATCGAGATGTCTAAAGACACATTGTTCCCATTTGTCTAGATATAATGAGATTTAGGGAACATCAGAGAGAGATAATGTAATGGATAGAAAACTGGCCTTTGAGTCAGGATAATTCAGCTTCAATCTCTCCACTGACACATCCTGGTTATAGGACCCTGGGCAAGTCCCTTAACCTTCAGGGCCCTGGGTAGCTTTCTAAGACTATAAATTTTGGAGAAAGTGCTGACCTACAGGTGTGGAGGGAGTTTCTTCCCTGTACCAATGGGATAGCAGGGCTGGATCTTCCCCTCCTCTCCCTTCAAAACTAAATAAAACAAAACATGCAGGTGATCTGTTTTGGATTTGAGGGCACTTACTTCTGGTGTCAGAGGATGTGGTTACAAGTGTTGGCACTACTACTTGTGCCTTGTGTGATAGATAAGTCACTCCCTTCCTTTAGACCTTAGTTTTCTCACTTATAAAATGTGGGGTCTGGTCTAGGTAAACTCTATGGTCCCTTCCTCTTCTAGATCTGTGATCTTAGGATTTTTAAACTGAATTATTTAGGGGCAGCTAGGTGGTGTAGTGAATAGAGCACTAGCCCTGGAGTCAGGAAGACCTGAGTTCAAAATTGACCTCAGTCACTTACTAGCTGTGTGACCCTGGGTAAGTCACTTTTCAATTGTCTCCAAAAATAATAAAATGAATTATTTGAACTCTATGGTCTCTAATAATAACAGTTGAAAAGTCCAACAAAGGCCTTTACATACATGATCTAATTTGATGCTGATACCACCCCATTGAGGTAGGTGCTGTTATAATCCCCATTTTACAGATGAGGAAATGGAAACGCAGAAGCTGCGACTTGCCGAGGCTTACAGAGCTTTTCTTAGTTTTCATAGTAAGAGATGTATTTGAACTCAGTACTCTATGACTTCAAGGCCAGGGTTTTCTCTTGTTTCTCCAAGGATCTGTCCAACTCTGCATCTATAACACTGTGAGAAACAGAACTCTCTAGAGTTAAGGGCGGCTAGGAAATAATATTCATATAGTATCCCCTCTGGGAAGCAGTATGGGGAGTAGAGAGAAAGTTATCCTGAGAGCCAGGTTGTGTGACCCTGGACAAGTCCTTTAACATCTCAGTGCCCCAGGAAGTTCCCTAAGAATGTGTTTCTGAGGAGGTTTTGGTAGTGGTAGAGAAAGTTTCTTTCTAGAAGTTCCCCACCCCAATGAAAACACAGGTCTGGATTTTTTAAAATCATTTTTTCTTTCCCAGTTTATTATTTTTTTTTCATATGGCTAGAAAGTTGGAAAGCATGAAGGAAAACCTCTCTTCTCTTCAATATCATCTGTCAGCTATTTTGGGGGAATTGACCTTCTTAATCTCTAACATGTTGGAGGTGAAGAGCTCTATTTATGTTTGAGTCAACCTAATGAAGTAAAGCACTAGCTGTGTGGCCCTGGGCAAGTCACTTAGCTCTCTTTGCCTCAGTTTCCTCATCTGTAAAATGAGCTGAAGAAGGAAATGGCAAAGCACTCTAGTATCTTTGCCAAGAAAACCCCAAATGAGTCAGACATGACTGAAAAAATGACTCAACAACAACAAATAATGAAATAAGAAGTGGAAAATTGAGGCCATTAACCAGCTCTTTATTTCCTTATGTCAAGGGTCAGTGATTTGGGTGATGTGGGCGCCCTCTTTATGAATGCTGCTCAGAACCCCTCCAGCTTTAGAGTGTGGTTCTTGACAGCTCTTACAACTAAAACATTCATTGCCCTGGATCAACTTCTCTGGCCTTAGCTAGGCTGGTCCTTGGATAGATAGATGTACAATCTACCTTTGTCATTGTTGAGGCATTCAGTTGTGTCCAACTCTGTGTGACCCAATGACCATGGCACACCAGTCCCTCTATCCTCTACTACCTCCTGAGGTCTCTTCAAGTACATGTTTGTTGTTTCCATGATACCATCTATCCACTGGACATGTATTTGCATTCCTTGTAGCTTAGCAGGATTTCACTCATTACTGATCTTCAGATTTCCAGAGTTCAACTCCCCTAATTTACCTTGGATTTATTTTATGTATATGTACATAGATACGTCCACACATACAAACAGAAAGGATGAGATCTATAGTTATAGAGAGATCAATATAGTCTATGGATTTTTGTTTTGTTTTGTTTTTTGTTTTTTGCTTTTTGGAGGGCCACTGGGGTTAAGTAACTTGCCCAAGGTCACACGGCTAGGTTTTTGTTTGTGTGTGGTAAGTGTCTGAGGCCGGAACCGAACTCAGGTCCTTCTGACTCCAGGGCCGACGCTCTACTCACTGCGCCACCTAGCCGCCCCAGTCTATGGATTTTTTACTGAGCCTGTGATTTCTTTGTCTCTGTCTTTTCATCTCTGTCTCTCTATCTCCCCCCAATCCCACCCCCAACACACACACTAGGCCTGTGATTTCAAGAAGTTCCCAGGGAGGAATTCCCTTTTACCAATGGATATCAGAAACTTTTTTGCAAATAGAATCCCAGATAACTGTTCTTCAGTGAAAGTTTAAGTGATTTGTGACTTACCCAAGGTCACACATCCACTATGTGTTAGAGGTTGGACTCAACCCCAGATCTTTCTAGACTCTGAGAACATCTCTTTGCCCAGAAATCTGAGCTGCCTCTTTCTATATCTATAATATTAAAATTCTCTCAATTGGAGTTTCAATTTAGTTTCAGGCCAACCTCTTGCAGAAAGGAGAATTGGTAAATCACTGTGTACGTTCCTTTTTTACCCCATTAGATTCTCAGAAGTAGTTGCTTTTGCTGTTGCCTTGGCCCCCTTACAGAATTTATTTGCTGATTTGGGGACATTTATGTCCAAAGTTGGCTGAGCCCAGGGGGCCTTCAAATTTCCTGGAATACGAGGCAATAAGCCATGGGCCTCAAGTCCGTTAGGGCATCTGTGGTCAAATGTTGACCATTGAATTCCCACTATCTCCCCAGTGTGAACTCTAGGGAGACTCTTTGGGTGGCCTCAGGGACCCCTGAAGTGGCTTGGGTCAGGGGTAGGTTCCCAGGATCCCCACCTGCCCATTACCCTTTTCCTCCCCCTCCATAAGAAGCATGAATTTCCTCTGAGTCTAGCTCCTCCAGCCACCCTCGGGGGAGCAGTTGTGGGCATACTCACAAGTTCAGACTGGTTTCCCCATTTGGAAGCACTAAATCCTTCCTTCCTTAGGTTTCTGAAATTTTCCAGCAATTTGAAGGGAAGTAGTCTCCAACCCATGGACCTTCTTCCTCAACCATCTCACTAGTGATCATTCAAATTAGGAGTCAAGCTAGGTTCCTAATACTAGAGACCAAGACAGGTGGTGTAATAGAAAACTGAATGTGCCCAGAGGTTCTAAACCTGTGAGCTTGATTTTAAAAATATTTTTAACAAAATGTATTTCAAAATAATTTCTTTCCTTTGTAATCTTCTGCATTTATTGTACATCATTAAAAATACTATTCTGAGAAGGGACCCACAGGCTTCACCAGATTGCTAAAGAGCTCCGTGATACAAAAAACAATGAAGAGCTAACCCCTGGCCAGGAGGTAGCAGACTTGGGTTTGAATTGAGCTACTCCATCTGCTACCTGTAGAATACTGGGAAAACCATTCAAGTCAATTTAACAAGCATTTATTAGGCAACTATTATATTCTGAGCACTGTGCTAGGCTGGGGGAGGAATGATACAAAGACAAAACCAAAATGTTTTCTGTCCTCAAGAAGCTTACATCTAACTGGGAGAAATATATATATATACTCACATATGTACACATATATACATATGTGTACATACATATCCATAAATATATATCCACACATGCGTTTGTATATACATATGCATACATACATATATATGTATAAATATATATAACAGAAAAGTAATAGCAAAGTTCATTTTGAGTGCTTTTTGTGGACAGAGGGGAATACCCTCTCTGGGCCTCAGTTTCCTCATCTGTAAAATGGGGTGGCTGGACTAGGTCAGAGGATCAGTGATCTCGAAACTGAAGAGACTATAGAAGGTCATCTAGTCCACCCCTTCCTCATTTTATAGATGGAGAAACTGAAGCCAAGAAGTGAAATAGCTTGTCCAAGGTCACATAAGGAATAAGTGGCAGGGTGGGATTTAGCCTTGGACTCCTTTGATGCCAGTTCCCTGTTTTCTTCTGCTTCACATGACAGTCAGGATCTCTAAGGTCCTTTCTGGCTTTAAATCTCACAAGCTTGAAATCTTCCCAGCTCTTCCTCCCCACTCCCCACCCCCCATCTGCCCCTGTTCAAATCCAATAGAGAGACTAGGCAGGAATTTCCAGGGGCCTGTCTTTTTTTTTTTTTTTAAATTAATTTATTAGTTTAGTTTCAGTTAACAAGATTCAATTCCATAGTTCCTTGATTTTCAAATTTCCTTTACTTCCCTCCCCCTCCCCTCATGACATCATATAGTACAGTATAGGGTCTGCAAATGCATTCATATTAAACATTATTCCAATTACAAAGGCATATTGTACTAGGTGGGGGGGCCTGTCTTTTTAAGTAAGTAATTAATTAAATTAATGGCGCTAATAGGTGCTCCTTAAAAGTGGAGACTGTTTTATTCCTGGCTTTGTCCCTGCTGGGGTAGCCATGTGGTACAATAGACAGAGCACAAGGACATGGAGTCAGGAAGATCTGAGTTCAGATCCATTCTCAGGCACTTACTAGCTATGGGCAAGTCTGTCTGCCTCAATTTCCTCAATGATAAAATAGTGATCATAATAGCACCTATCTCACAGGATTAGTTCTTTTTTTTGGAGTGGGGGAAGGTAGGGTAATTGGGGTGAATTGGAGTAATTGCCCAAGGTCACACAGCTAGTTTTGTGTTAAGTGTCTGAGGCCGGATTTGAACTCAGGTCCTCCTGACTCCAGGCTGGTGCTCTATTCACTGCACTACCTAGCCACCCCTCACAGGATTGTTTTAATGATCAAATGAGATATTTATAAAGCACCTAGCACAGTGCCTGGCATATATTAACAAATTATATAAATTAATTAATAATATATAAATAAGATAAATTAGTAAATAAACAAGCATTAATAAATACTTGTTCCATTCTCCCTCCCCTGCTAGGTACATGATATTTATTAAACATGTAGTGAGGGTCCCCAGATGTTATCCTGGGTCCTTTTAGCTCTAGTGATGGGCAAGGATGAATTTGTTTTATCTTAGGGGAGTTAGGTAGTGCAGTGGATAGAATGCTGTTCTTGAAGTTAGGAAGAACTGAGTTCAAATCCTGCCTCAGACATTAGTTATGTGACTCTGGACAACTTACTTAACTTCTCTTTGCCTCAGTTTCCCCAATTGTAAAATGAAGATAAAAATAGCACCCCCCAGTGTTGTCATGAGACCAAATGAGGTCACATATGTAAAATTCTTTGAAAACTTAAAAGTTTTACATAAATCCTAATTATTATTTTTATTAATTTTATCTCTAGTAGTCCAAATCTGGCCTCAGGAAGTTACAAGCTGTGTGACCCTGGGCAGGTCACTCAACCCTGTTTGCCTCAGTTTCCTCATTTGTCAAATGGTTTGGAGAAGGAAATGGCTACTCCAGTACCTTTGCCAAGAAAACCCCAAATGGGGTCACAAAGAGTCAGATGCGACTGAAAAATGACTAAGCAGCAACATAGGGCTTGGCACACAGCAGTCACTTAAATGCTTCTTGATCAAATGAATGATTATCTTGGAACATCAATGATATCCCCCAATTCAAGTTTTGTTGAATGTTTATAAAACACTTAGCACAGTGCCTGGTACACGAATGATTTATTTTCCTCCCCTCTCTACCTCTGTTTAATTAACACTATAGGAGAGAAAAACATCTCTAGCTAGAATGATTTCCAGGAGTCTTGATGGGACAGAATCTTTGACCACCTTTGATCAGGATGTGAGTTCCATGGTGAGAAGGGAAACAAGCCCACTGGGATGGATGAATAACTTATTTGGCTTCAGCCCTGACAGATGGAGACATGTAAGGACACTGGCTATTCTCAAAATAGGCAAAAGATTCCCATAATGCATCTAATTTTTATTACTGTACTGAGAAAGATATCAAAACAGTAGGGTCAAGAAACATTTCCATCATTCCCTGCTGGAAGTTACTATGCCCCAGATATAAGTGCTATGTATAGCAACAGCTGGTGTGTCTGGCATTCTGTCTTACTAGATGCTGCTAAGAATTGACACAACAATACAGTCACTTCCCCTGAGAGCACTTGGCCTGACCTAAAATCATCAAGAGAAATTTCATGGTATAAATGATAGAGAGCCAGCCACAGGACTTGCCCCATAACTTGGCGGTAGGGATTGGTCCTGTGATTCCTTTGATCTAGGGAACTCACAGATGGGGAAACTTCCTCTCCCAAAGAGGTTTGTGCTTTCTCTGCATATTTCAGTCTTGGAGAGCTCCCTAGAGTGCTGAGAGGGCCAGTGATCTGCCCTGGGTCACGCAGCCAGGATGGGTCAACAGAATGAATGGAACCAAGTGTCTTTCTGACCCAGAGCCAGCCTTTATCCACTATACCACATTACCTCTCTTTGAGGTATCCATAGATAGAAATAGAGTGTGTTCTAGGTATAGCAAAAAGCCTGCTGGGACAAGATCAGGAAATAGAAAACTTCTAGCCTGGTTTGGTTGGAATAATAATAACTATCATTTATTTAGGGCTACAAAGCCTTGAACTCATCTCATTTGAGCTTCCTAACAACTTAGAGAGGTAGATATGAAAGATATTGTTATCCTACTTTATAGGTGAAGAAACTGGAGCTTGGAGAGGATGGCTGACTTGTCCATGACTATAAAAGAGGCAAATGTTGAACCTAGGGCTTCCTGACTCTTGGTCTACTGCTGTCTCTGTTGTCCCAAGACAGAGTATGAGAAGTATAGTTACATGAAATTAGGTTGGAGAGGTGGGGTGAAGAAAGACAAAGGATTTTTAAAAATTATTTATTCATTTTTCCATACTTTTCTTTTTAAATTTTGAGTTCCAAATTCTCTCCTTCCCGCCTGTCCATCTCCCACCCACTGACAAGGCAAGCAAAATTATATTAATTACACATGTGAAATAATGCAAAATACATTTCCATATTTGGAATATTGCAAAAAATATACTTCAGTTTGCACTTAATATTTCTCAGTTCTCTTGCTGGAGTGGAGGGTAGCAATTTTTCCTCATGACTTCTTTGGAATTGTCTTGGATCATAGTATTAATCAGAGTAGTCAAGTCTTTACACTTGATTATCATCACAACATTACTGTTACTGTGCACAATAAACAGTGATCTCCTGGTTCTGCTCACTTGACTTTGCATCAGTTCATATAGATGTTTCCATGCTTCTTTTCTGAAATCACTCCCCTTGTCATTTCTTATAGCACAATAGTATTCCATCACAATCATATGCCACAACTTGTTCTGTCATTCCCCAATTGATTAGTATCCCTTCAATTTTGACTTCTTTGCCACTACAAAAAAGATCCACTACCAATATTTTTGTGCATACAGGTCCTTTTTCTTTTTTCTTCTATATCAGTGGGTATAAGCCTAGTAGTGGTATTGCTAGGCCAAAGGGTATACACAGTTTGAATTGGGGGATATCATTGATGTTCCAAGATAATCATTCATTTGATCAAGAAGCATTTAAGTGACTGCTGTGTGCCAAGCCCTATGTTGCTGCTTAGTCATTTTTTGGTTGCATCTGACTCTTTGTGACCCCATTTGGGGTTTTCTTGGCAAAGGTACTGGAGTAGCCATTTCCTTCTCCAGACCATTTGTTCTCCAGAATGAATGGAATAGTTCACTATGCCACCAAAACTTTATCAGTGTATCCATTTTCCTTTCATCCGTTTTAGCATTTGTCATTTCTGAGAGGTATGAGGTGTCAGAGTTGTTTTAATGTGCATTTCTTTAGTCAATAGTGATTTAGAGCATTTTTATATGACTATAGATAGCTTTGATTTCTTCTTCTGAAAACTGCCTGTTTATATCCTTTGACCATTTATCAATTGGGAAATGATTCTTATTTTTATAAATTTGACTCAGTTCCTTATGTATACTTCCCACTTTGAACCAATTCCAATAAAAGTCAGGTTCAAGCAGTACTTGCCACCTTTCATTCCCCCCTTCCACTATAAAATCTTTTCCTTGCACACCTCTTTTATGTGAGAACATTTTCCTCTTCTACCTCTCCCTTCCTCATTCTCTCAGTGCATACCTTTCTCATCCCTTCATTTTTTTTTATCATCCCAGCATTGACTTGCACTCATGCCCTCTGTATATATGAATCCCTTTTAATTGCCCTAATGATGATAAAAGTATTATTAGTTACATACATTGTATCTGTATGATTCCCATATAGGAATATAAACACTTGAACTTAATTGAGTCTCTTATGATTTCTTTCCTGTTTACCTTTTTATGCTTCTCTTGAGTCTTGTGTTTAAATGTCAAATTCTATATTCAGCTCTGGTCTTTTCATCAGAAATGCTTGAAAGTCCTCTATTTCATTAAATATTTGTTTCCTGGCTGAGATTAATCTAGCACAAATATACTCTGTGTCAGATTATTCTGGCCCACTTGCCCAATACAAGTGTCACAAATACTTAGACTCCTTAAGAGTTTACCCATTATGGCCAATCTTTAATAAACTTTGTTTTTCTTTTACTGAGAGAAGGCTTGAGTTGAATTCATTTGGCAGGAACTGACTTGTTGGTATTTTAGGGTCTTGGGCACCCCTAAACCCTAAACCTCAACAAAAGGACAAATAGGAGGAAACAGACAAGTTGTGAGATGAAACTGGGCAATTCAAGACAATTATTTATAGATCCAGACCAGGAAAAAAAAAAGCAAGAGGAGAAAGCATCTCAGTTCATTTTTCCACCATACATCAGTTCAGTTCAACAAATGTTTATTAAGTGCCTACTAGGTATAAGACACCGATACAAAGTAGACAAGTGATTCATCCAAGGTTACTTAGATTTTAGAGGAGCTGGGATTTTTATCTTCATTCCCTGTCTCTGAATCTGTTGTTCTTTTATGACACCACAGTCTTCTTCATTACAGGATATTTGGGAACATGTTTATAGTACTGCAAATTTCCAGATTTCCAAAAGTCATGAAAAATTCTAACATTAAATCATTTAAAAAAAGAAAACTAACTGTACAAGAATAAATAAAAGTCTTTAAAGAAAATTTTTGA
Source organism: Gymnobelideus leadbeateri (assembly GCA_011680675.1). Classification (NCBI taxonomy): domain Eukaryota; kingdom Metazoa; phylum Chordata; class Mammalia; order Diprotodontia; family Petauridae; genus Gymnobelideus; species Gymnobelideus leadbeateri. The sequence continues at coordinate 101,503 of WOXC01011816.1, forward strand.
ATTGACAGTGAATAGACTCATAGTTTAGTTTTAATTGACTTCATATCAGTAACTCTGTGATGTTAACTACTTCAAAGCAAACATTTTGGGTTCAATTTGAGAGACAAATTGTGATGTGGGGTTACATTCAGAGAGGCATAGCTTCTAGGATGGAAATGAGAAAACTACTCTGCTCTGTCCTGGTCATACTACATCTGCTGGAACACAGTGTTCAGGTCAGTATCTTCTCAGATCCTCACTCTGTAATCCAATATGTTATATATCCCTCCTAGTATTATATCATCTGAAGCTTTAATAAAGATTCTGCCTATGCCTCTATCCAAGTTGGTAAATAGCACAGGGCCTAGCACAGACCCTGGGATTCATAACTAGACACCCATTCCAACATGAAATGGAACAATTCACAACTATTTTTTGAGTTTATCAATTTGTGTAAAAGGTCAGGTCCTTCTCTGAATAGAAGGAGAGAAAAAATGCTATAGGTGGCTTCAGAAGCAAAAAGGCTTGGAATAGGTACTGTGGAGGGCAAGATAGTCAATTGGAAAAGCATAAAAGGATTTGATGTGTAGCAGTGAGGCCCCAGTTGAGATCTGGCAACATGAATTAGTGGTGAATTCTGTGAGCAAGATAGCACAATTTTCTTCAGCAACCCTAAGTGGCGCATGACTAGGAATCAAAAAGAATATGGCAAATGGGCATTTAGCAAGTCATGAGTAGAAAAGGGACAAGAGGAATAAGGGATTTAAGGATAGCTGTTAGTATAGTATAAAGTAAAAGTGGTCAGCATAGAGTTAATATTATAAAGGAATGAAAGTAAAACTAGAGTAGAGTGGAAGAACAGGGAGAGGTGAGAGAATAGAGAAACTGTGAGAACCATTATTAGGTTTAAGAAGAGTGAGGTAGTAGAAAGACTGAAGAATAGGAGGTTGTGAATAGATAAAGGAATTTGTGAATAGAGGATCATGGGGAGAGAACAGTTAAGGCTAATGTTTAGAGGTCAAGAGTCTGGTCATACCCTTGTGTAGATGAAGTAAACTAAAAATGAGGACAAAGATGAGCTGGGATATTCACATGAATATTGAGGTAAGAGTTCGAGGTAGGGAAGATTATGAGCTATGTATTAAATAGCTTGTAAGAAAGGAAAGAAGGAAAGAATGAAGGAAGGAAGGAAGGGAGGGAGGAAGGAAGAAGGAAAGAAGAAGGGAGGGAGGAAATAAACAAATAAATAGATAGATAAACAAACAAACAAATACATATTTGTTTCCCCCCTAAAGGATTATACTCAGCTTTGCTGGGTAGGTGAATCTTGATTATAATCTTTGCTTCTTTATCTTGTGGAATATCATATTCCCAGCCCTCTGGTCCTTTAACATGGAAGTGTTTAGATCTTGTGTGATCCTGACAATAGCTCCATGATACTTGAATGGTTTCTTCCTGGCTCCTTGCAATATTTTCTCCTTGACCTAGGAGCTCTGGAATTTGGCTATAGTATTTCTGGGAGTTTTCTTTTGGCAATCTCTTTCAGTAAATCTTTTCAATTTTTATTTTACCCTATGGATTTAAGATATCAGGGCAGTTTTCCTTTATCATTCCTTGAAATGTAATGTCTAGGTTCTCTTTTTGATTATGACTTTCAGGTAGTCCAAGAATTCTTAAATTTGATCTGTTTTCCAGATTGGTTGATTTTCTGATGAGATTTCAAATTTTATTCTATTTTTCATTCTTTTGACTTTGTTTTATTGTTTCTTAATATCTTATTGTTTCTTAATATCATTAGCTTCCACTTGAACAATTTTAATTTTTAAGGAGTTTCTTTATTTTGCCTTTTCTGCTTTTTAAGGAGGTCTTCAGTGAATTTTTGTGCTCTTTTACTATTAGGTCAATTCTGGTTTTTAAGGTGTCATTTTCTTCAGTATTTTTTGTGCTTCTTTGCCAAGCTATTAATTTTTCTTTCATAACTTTCTTGCATCACTCTAATTTCTTTTCCCATTTTTTCTTCCATCATGCTTATCTCCTCCAAGCATTTTTTTTGTTTGTTTGTTTTGCTTTGCTTTGCTTTTGGAGGGCAATTGGGGTTAAGTGACTTACCCAAGGTCACATGGCTAGCTTTTTTTTGTGTTAAGTGTCTGAGGCTGGATTTGAACTCAGGTCCTCCTAACTCCAGGGCCAGTTCTCTATTTACTGTGCCACCTAGCTGCCTCTCTTCCAAGCATTCTTGTTGGAAATGGGGGCTTTGTTTGTAACTATTTTCATATTGTTGCTTCTTCTGAATTTATATCTTGGTTTTCCCTTCCACTATAGTAGCTTTTTATGGTCAAGTTCTTTTGTTGTTGTTGTTGTTGTTTTTCTCATTTTCCCAACCTGTTTCTTCACTTTGTGTTTTCTGTTAAAATTAATATTTGCTCACCTGGGAATGGGGAGGCACTGTCTCAAACTTTAAGTTATTTTCCATGCTGCTATTTTCAGAACTGGTTCTGAAGGTCTGCAAGGTTTTGGTGCTTCTACGATGGCATGATCTGGGGAAAGGTGTGGTTACTGTTCTCCTGGCCTGTGCTTTGGTCTTTGTCTAGGAAAGGGCCCTGCTCCTCTGAATCTACAAGTGCTAGTCTAGAATTCTGACCAAGTACACTGTTCTTCTACAGCAGCAAATACCAATGCTCCTCTGCCCTGGAACTGCAATGCAGAGCTGTATATGTGCAATAGAGTTGCCAATCAGTCTCAGCTGCACCCAATGTCAGCAAAGGGCTCCTTGTGATCTCTTTCTGACCAGTTGTCTGACACCCTTACTTTCTCTGGGGTAAGAACCCCCAAAGTTGCTGCTGCTGTTGTTGATACTGCTGCTGCTGTCACAGTCACCTCCAAAACTCACTGCTGCTGTGGCAAACACTCTGGGTTGTGCCAGCCCAGCACCCACCCTGGTCTCACAGACTTCTGCTGATTTCCTAAGTTGTCTTGTCTTGCCCCAACCTTTTGTTGGTTCTCCCTCTCCAGAATTCAATGTGAAGCAGTATTTTTAAATTTGAAGGAGAATGTTGGGAAAGTTCAACTGAGTTTCTGCCTGCACTCCACCATATTAACTGTGTCCATTAGACCAAGGAATCATAGCCTGGGGCCTATGGGCCCCTCTCAAGGCATCCATGTATATATTTCAGGGGATCTGTGAACTTGGATGTGGAAAAATAGATCTTTATGTTCATAACTTCTAACTGAAATACAGCATTTACTTTAATTATTCTAAACATTTTTTTCTGAAGAGTCCATCAGTTTCACCAGATTGCCAAAGGGGTCCATGACCCAAAATGATTAATATTCCCCCTTAGCAAGATTGTTGAGGTACTTAAATGCCAAAGTAAGGTTTTGATATTTATCTTCTAAGCAACAGACAACATGTTGACCAGTGATGGAAGATGGTCAGATTAGGGCTATTGCTCTGACAGCCTCCAGGCAGGATGTTATTACAACAGTCCACGTGAGAGGTGAGGAGTTACTATATTTGAGAGATGGGCATGGCAGTACGGAGAAGGGCATGGACGTGAGAGATAGGTCAGAGATAAAATAGACAAGACTTGGAAACTGGTTGGATGTGGGTCATGAAAGAGAAGGAAAAGATATATATCAACCAACAAACATTTAGTAAGAGTTTGCTGTGTGTTGAGCACTGTGCCAGGTGCTGGAAGTACAGAGACAATGCACATAGACCCATCTGTTGATTCCTATGCTGGCACATAGGAAACACTATGTTCACTTAAGTTGTTTTTCAATCCTGTCTGACTTCATGACCCCATTTGTGGTTTTCTTGGCAAAGACACTAGAGTAGTTTATCATTTCCTTCTCCAGCTCACTTTACAGATGAGGAAACCGAGGCAAATAGGATTAAGTGACTTGCCCAAGATAACACAGTAAGTCCTGATGCTGGATTTGAACTCATGAAGATGAGTCTTCCTCATTCCAAATCCTATACTCTTATCTACTGCACTACCTAGCTGCCCTAGTAAGCACTATATACTTACTTGACTACCTTCCCTTTCTGTTTTTAAATAATATTTTATTTTTTCCAATTACATGTAAAGACAGTTTTTAACATTCATTAAAAAATTTGAGTTCCAAATTTTCCTCTCCCTAAAATGGTAACAATTTTCTGTAATATACACATGTGCAATCACGTAAAACATATTTTCATATTAGTCATGTTGTGAAAGAAACAGACCAAAAAGAAAAAAAAAACATGGAAAAAATAGAATGAAAATAGTCTGCTTGATCTGCATTCAGACTCAAGTTTTATTTCCCCCTCTGTACCTTTCTGTTGTAAGCATGGAGGGGGATCTCAAGCTGGAGGGGACCTCAGAGATCATCTATTTCAAACTTGTCATTTTATGGAGGAAAAATAGAATCTCAGAGAGGTGGTGAAAAGATTTGCATGGGGTCATACAAGTCCTAAGTTCAGAATTCAGAGATAAGATCTGACCCTATGTCTATCTCTGACTTAAAAGTCATCTTTTTTCATTATTTCACATTATTTCCTTAGGAGCAGAAACAAGAGAGGACAGACAGAGAAGGATGGCTCTAGCCCGGGCCAGTTGGGACAGAATATAGACCATAGACCCAGTTCTAAAGTGAGGCCCAGCCCCAAAGAAAACTGGGACATTGTTTTTTTTCTTTATGTATTGAGCTGCCATGGACTCATCTGGGTGGAAACGTGTAGGACTATTCAGAAAATCCTGAAAAGACAGCAGTCTTGCCTTGTCTCTTGAATGTCTTGATGACCTGGTTCAAGTATTTCAGGGCCTCAGAGATAGCCTAGACAACTTAGGACCATCACTGACAAAGCCTTCTGAGAGTGTTCCTGCCAAGCAGACTGCACACAGAGAGGTGTAGGTTAGGAATTAATTCCTCAGGCCTCCCTTCCCACTAAGAACCTTCAAAACAAGGGTCCAATGCTTGCCTTGGCTCTGACGGCCCATTGGCAGCTCACTCAAGCAGCTTGAGTCCTGGGATTTATTTTCTTTAAAGTTGCTTCCAAGACATCTTTAATAGGCAGATGTAAACCTATATGTTGTCCTTCCAAAAAGTCTTGGATCCTTGCTTCCTTCCATGCATGTACTGACTCCTTTCCCAGTATGTCTTTAGGAACACAATCTATACCTTCCAGAAGGAAAATGACCTTTGAGTTGTATTTGCTCATTTCTCTCTCTCGCTATAGCTTTTGAGTTCTTACTTCTTGGTTCAGCCTTCTTAAAATAAAGCCTTCAAACTTATAGGACCATAGAGTCATAGACCTGTGAAACCATCTATTATTGAAGTTCTTAACCCAGGGTCCCTGAATTGGCTTTTAAGTATATTTGGACAATTTTTTCAATAGAATTGGTTTCTTTTGTAATACTATGTATTTTATTTTAAATATTTTAAAAAATGATTCTGAGAAGGGGTCCACAGCCTTTATCAGATTGCCAAAGGGGTCTGTAGCACACACAAAAATGTTCCTGGTTTAGTGAAAGTCCCTCATCTTACAAATGAGAAAACTGAAACCTAGAGGTGAGTGACTTCCAAGTCAAAGGATGAGCATCAGAAGCATGGTCTGAAACCAGAACTCCAGAAATATCACTTTTTCCACTGTACTATGGCTATCTTCTTCTGGGCCAGGTGGCCATTAAGAAATACATACACATATATTAAGTATAATATTTAAATTATACATGTTATTTAAATATGAAAACATAATTTTAACATAAGTAATATATAATTTAAATATGTGCACATGCATATAATTTAAATATAAAATAAATGTTTTAATATAAATAATATACTAAAATTTATATATTTTATGGTTAAATTATATGCATAATTTAAATATTACACATAATATATATGTATATATTTCTTAGTGGACACCTGGTCGGAGGAAGATATGTGATATATACTATGTATCACACACACACATATATGCATATAATATATCATATATATATGTGACTTTCCTGCTTATTAGACTATAATACTCTTGAAGGGGAAAAATTGTGATCTATTTCATTTTTTAATTCCTAGCACATTCACCATAGTAGAAGTATAAGAAATATCTATTAGCTAAATCAATTTTATTTCTACTCTAGGCATGTAATTTGAGGGAAGAGGATGAAGTCTAGGCCAAGAGTGGGGAACCTACAGTCTTGAGGCCATATGCGGCCTTTTAGGTTCTCAAGTGCAGCCCTTTGACTGAATCCAAATTTCACAGAACAAATCCCCTTAATAAAAGGATTTGTTCTATAAAACTTGAACTCAGTCAAAAGGTTGTACCTGAGGACTTAGAAGGTGGCCTCTAGGTGGCAGGTTCCCCACCCCTGTTCTAGGCCCAGCTTCAGTCATAGGTAAACATTCTGGTCCCAGGGGCAAGGTTCATAAAATGTCTGGGTTGAACAGCATGAAAGACGTCAACAAGGGGCACATCTTAGTGAAAGTCATGAGACCTTGGGATACAAGGCCCCATGCAAAAGGAATCCTGGGACATAAGACCTCTGCTAAAAGAGGGAAAAAGGTGTGGCCATGTCCAAGAGGCATTTACCTGAGATGTGGTCACTGATGGCTTTCTATTTTCACAAATTATTCTAGATAACGAGGGGCTGAGCTCAGTTATCTCTGCCTTCTGGGAGCAAGTACTATTTTAAACTTCACCCCTGTGGACCAAGCCCTCATCACCCTACCCTAGTTTCAGCTCTGCCAAGCTCTGGTATTTCCAAGCTGTGTGATTGTGGACATGCTACATAGCTTCAATTTGTCTCACTCTCCTCCCTTTTCTTGCTTTCTTCATATGGTTCTGTCACTCCCAAGGGGATGGCAACAGAAGAGTAAAATTCCTGTTGATATTTGGGATTAAAAATTTTAAAAAAGTGTATGTGAGCCTATATCTGAGTGTAAAAAGCTCATTATCGGGGCGGAGCCAAGATGGCGGAGTAGAAACAGCTCGTCCAAGCCTCTCTGCCCCCAGATTCTCCACAAACTATGTAAAAAAGGACTCTGAAAATCTTCTGGAGCCCCAGCACCCACAGAACGACACAGAGAAGCTAACCTCCCGCTGAAGACAGCCCAGCACCCTGCAGGAAGGACCAGCGCAGTGGTCTGGGAGCCGGCAGCGCGCAGAGCGCAGGAGCCAAGCCGAGCCCAGGTCCGCGTGAGCCGAGGTTTTAGCCCCAGGGCGGCAGGGCCAGCAGCCGGCTGGAGGAACCCCAGAACACCAGGAACTGTGGAGACTCCAGAATTATCAACATAGACTTGCCTAGGACAAAGTAAGAGGTTAGTGTCCTATGGACTTTGGGACCTGTATTTGGGGAATGCGTCAGCTCCTTCCCTGGGGGCTAGAAGCCGCTGAGGACAAACGCCATTTTGTAGTTTTCATAGGCATTTCCGGCTCCCAGCCTACAAATCGTGGGGAGATCCAGCGATCAGTCTTGGGGGGGTAATCGCTCTTGCTTTAACCTCCCTGGATTTGGATTGTGATCTAGGGTGGAAGTTGTGGGTGGGTTTACAGCTTGCCAGAAACGGAAGTTGCCCCCCCACACGTTCGGGACGAAAATTCCTCTATCTGGCCTTAAAACCATAGTGTGGCAACAAGCCCAAAAGTCAAGTAATTAAGTGGCAACATGCCAAGGCAAAGGAAACAGGAAAATGCAACCCTAGACTCCTATTTTGGGGGCATAGAGCAGGAAAAGGACTGTGAGGTCAGAAGTCGTGCTCCAAAAGCCCCAGGGGAAAACATGAGCGGGTTGCAGGCCATAGAGGACCTTAAGAAGGACTTTAAAAATCAAATAAGAGAAGTGGAGGAAAAATTAGAAAGAGAAATGAGAAGATGCAGGAAAAGTATGAAATGAGGGTCAACAGCCTGACTGAGGAAAACAACACCTTAAAAAAATAGACTAGCTCAAATGGCAAAGGAGGCCCAAAAGGGCAATGAGGAGAAGAATGCCTTAAAAAGTCGAATTTGCCAGATGGAAAAGAATCTCAAAAGTTCACTGAGGAGATTCATTCCTTCAGAGTTAGACTGGAGCAAATGGAAGCTAATGACTTTATGAGAAAACAAGATGCTGTTAAGCAGATCCAAACAAATGAAAGATTAGAAGGCAATGTGAAATATCTCATGGGAAAAACCACTGACCTGAGAATAGATCCAGGAGAGACAATTTAAAAATTATTGGACTACCTGAAAGCCATGATCAAGGAAAGAACCTAGAAATCACCCTTCAAGAAATTCTCAAGGAAAATTGCCCTGATGTTTTAGATCCAGAGGGCAAAATAGAGGCTGAAAGAATCCACAGATCACCTCCTGAAAAAGATCCCAAAAAGAAAACTCCCAGGAATATTATAGCCAGGTTCCAGAATCCCCAGATCAAGGAGAAAATACTACAAGCAGCCAGGAAGAAACAATTTCAATGTTGTTGGAACACAATCAGAATAGCCCAGGACCTGGCAGCTTCTACACTGAGGGATAGAAGGGCATGGAATATGATATTCCAGAGGGCAAAAGAGCTGGGAATGAACCCAAGGGTCACCTACCCAGCAAAACTGAGTATTTTGTTTCAGGGGAAAATATGGTCATTCAGTGGAATAGAGGACTTTCAAGCATTCTTGAGGAAAAACCAGAGTTGAATAGAAAATTTGACATCCAGACGCAAGAAGCAAGAGATGCCTGAGAAGGTAATCAGGGAAAAGAAATCAAAAGGAACTTATCAAAGCTGAACTATTTACATTCCTATATGGAAAAGCAATTATCTGTGACTGATGATATCTTTCCCACTATGAAAATAATGGAAGAAGGGGGTGTGGTCATACGAATACATATGTGAATGTGTGTGTATATGGTTACAGTTATATATGGATAGAGGCATAGGTTGAATTTGTTGGGAAGGGAGAATACTCAAGGGATGAAATTATGAGGTGAGAGAGGAAAGTGGCAAGAGGAGATGGGGAGAGACAGGGTAGGGTAAACTATCCCATGTAGAAGAAGCAAGGGGAAGTGGTTGCAAAGGAGGGGGAGAATAAGGAAGGCTAGAAAGGCAAAACCACATTCACATTGAATTTGTTTCAGGGAGAAAATGACATACATACTAAATGGGATATCTCAACCTGCAGCAGGATAGGGGGAAGGGGGATGAGAGGAGGGATGATGGATGGGAGGGCATCCTTTGGGGGAGGGGAGGTTGGAAGTACCCACTATAGAAGAGGGACAGGATCATGCAGGGAATGGACCAGGTGGGGGGTGGGATGAGTGGGAGGGAATTATAAGCAGCCTTGTACAATATATCTACTATGATAATGTTTTGCATAGCTAGACATGTACAACATATACTGAATTACTTATCTCCCCAGAGGGAATGGGTGACAAAGGAGGAAGGAAATGGATCTGAAATTCGAGGTCTTAACATTAAATGTTTCCAATAT
>WOXC01011817.1:0-179917 GCA_011680675.1 Gymnobelideus leadbeateri
AAGCAATATGCAACTGAACGTGCTACAATGAGCAATCAGAAAGACTTAGCTACTCTTATCAATACAATGCTCCAAGATAATGCTGAAGGATTCATGATAAAAAATGCCATTTACTCATAAAGTGAAAACTGATGAACTCCAAGTGTGAATTAAGGTATAATTTTTTCACTTTATTTTTTTTTGCTTTTATGCAATATGGCTAATATGGAAATATTTTGCATAATCTTGCATGTATAATTTATAGATTGCTTGCCTTCTAAATGGCTTGGGGAAGATCTTGAGGGTGGAGAAGAGTTTAGAACTCAAAAAAATTTTTAAGGAATGTAAAAAATAAATAATATCAAAATGTTGTTAATGTCAAAAGAAAAAAAAGAATAGGCTGCCTTGGGAAAAAAATGAATAACTTGGGGAGATCTTTAAAAAGTTACTGCATAAAGCCTTAGCCTGAAATGTGATAGAGGGGATTTATGCTTGGGGCAGGGGGGGTAGTTAGGTTAAATGTTATCTGAGTTTGGTTCCTTCCAACTCTGAGATTTCCACGATCCTTTAATTCTCACAAGCCAGCTGGTGGAAAGCTCTTTTTAAGACTAGCTTCTATCGAGCTTCACCTCTGTTTGCATGCTTTAATGATGATTTTTTTTAAGCCCAAGTATAATATTTTACATTAAATCAACTCTTCTTTCTCATGCCCTGTCCCCCATATGCCATCAGTTTCCAAGTTATCCATTCTATCTCCTCAACATTGCTTTCATCTGCCCTCTTTTCTCCCCTCCCAGTAACAGCTACCCTCTTTTGGGCACTAATTGACTCTCACATAAACTACTACAGAAGTTTTCCTGTATCCCAGAGTTTCCCCTCTCCAATCAATCCTCCACTGTGTTACCAAGTTGACTTTCCTAAAACAGTCTGGCCATGTTACTTCCCTGTTCAAGAAGCTTTGTTGGTTCCTTATTACCTCTAGGATAAAGTATAAACTTCTCCATTTGGCATTTAAAGCCCTTCCCAATGAGTCTACAACCCATCTTTCCAGACTGATTGCATATTATTTATGCTACACTCCAGCCAATTAACCAACTTACTGTTCCCCATATAGTTACCTCCTAAGTCCATCCCTTTTCACATGCCCTGAATCCTCTCTCCTCACATCTCTATCTTTTGGAGACCCTACTTCACTTCAAGGTCCAACTCAAGTGCTCACCTATTTCTAGAGGCCTCTCCTAATTCTCCCACTTGCCCCTGAAATCACTTTGTATTTATTATGTAAATGTCCTATATTTACTTTTCTGTGGACATATATGTTCCCAGAAGACTGTAAACTCCTTGAAGGCAGGGAATATTTTTTCTCTCATCTTTATCATTATCACCTATGTGACTTGTACATGGAAAATCTTAAGTAATTCCTTTTTGAATGAATGCAGGAGTAATTGGTAAGGAGGTAGGAATGGGAAACATACAACATGAGCTCCATTCTCACAATCTACAATGACTTAGAATAAAGCCTTGCACAAAGCAGTGAGATCCAGCAGGAAGAGCACAGGACATGCTCTGCCATTTACTTTCTATATCACCTTGGACAAGTCCCTGGGCCTCAATTCTCTATACTATAGATAAGGGTTTTGACTAGAAAACCTCTTAACTTTCATTTCATCTATAAATCTGTGCCCTATCTAGAAATCTCCAGTATATCAGTGTGAAATTTTTTAAATGTTTACCAAACAACAGAAAATGGAATACATTTATTATGCTGCAAACCATCATGATGTAATGAGGATGCCATAAGCCATGTAGACATCTGACCAAAGTGAGGGAACCAGATACCTTTCCAACTTACCTGATTTAATGAAAAGACTTTGGAGCATTTTTTGCCCTGTTACATTTCCAACTTTGTTTATTGGACATAGAAATTATTCATTCTACTACCTAACAGAATAGATAAGTGTTTGGGGGAAAAAAAGAGAGTGACCCAAGTGAGAAACAATATAGAACAATCCAAAAATAAAACCACACATATACGTGGAAAAACTAACCAAGACAGCAATTGTGTAAGAGCTTGGAAGTAAAAATTAACTCTATGTATATTTATACAACTTAGAACTTGACTCAGTTCAAATTAATATGACCCTTTTCTGCTATAATAAATATTTCAAAGATTGCAGTTATGTGGAACAAAAAAAGAAATTATTTAGACACAGAAGATTAGAGTAACCAGTGAAACAACATGCAAACATTTATTAAACCCCTATCACAGGCAAAAATCAAGCCTCACCCCATGCCAAGCACTGATGGTTCTAGGTCCTAGCAAGGATTAAGAAAGTGTTTTTGGTGTGTGTAAAAATATGAAGGAATTTTAAAATGATTCCCAGAAATGGGTAAATGGCATTTCTGAATAATGTGCCTGTCAGAAACTGTACCTGTGAAGCTTTTGAATAAGGGCCATTTGTCCTCACCAGGTACTTAGGTGCACATCACTCTGATTAGAGTTTATTTAAGACAAAGAGAACAGAAGCCAATGTAGGTTAATCCTCAGGGTATCCAGTAAGTACATTATGTACCCAACAAGCATTCCCTAAGCATAGTGCTACCTGTAAGTTGACTCAAGTGATGTAGTAAACTTAACAATTAACTATTCCTAAGGTACAAACTCGAAGTTAGAGTGGTATGATTTTAATCCCCATATAATTGTTTAACTTTCTTTTCACCTGCATTTTGGAAGGAGAGGCTGGCTGCTGCCTTTATGATAATCAGCTAATAAATCCCCATGATTGTTACACCTTTATGCATAGCCATAATGTGAACAAATTGGCTGCAGACAGCTGCAGTAAATTGCCAAGAATGAGGGCTGTCATAGAACAAGTTGTTTTTATGAACATACAGGATAAGTAAATCCCATGTCATGCGATTTTATTCAGCAGGAGTTGTTTGCAGTCCAGTCCAGTGAGATTTACAGCATTATTTATTAGTGTAAAAAATTCTTGTTTATCTTTAAAATGTCATTGATTTGGGAGCATATTTCTAGGCTGCTGGATTACCCTTAACACCATCTGTCTCATGGTTATCAGTGACCATGAGTTGGCACTGCCCATGATAATCAAGGATTGTAAATACAAACCTGTATAATTTCCTTTCAGCTATATTTTCATTAATGATATATGGTTTATCAGAGTTATAATGAAAATGTACTCCAAATTGGCAAGTTGTGGATAAGGAACAATGTCTTTAAATTATATGAGTATGTATTTGAGTGGATGTATGTCTACATATGAACACTATGGCAAACAAAGGTCTTAAAAACATATTTCTTTGAATTCATTAACATTTTAAAACCAAAGGTAAATATATTTGAAGTGACCAAATTAATTTGAGAGTTTGACACAGGCTGAGTCCTAATTGTAGACATTTTTTATTTGCTGTACAAACACTACAAAGATTTTTTTACACCCAACATAAATAAGAGTAGAATGAGCCAGACAACCCTGCATTATTCATCTAAAGGCACAATGGCATATACTAGTCAGGAAATCTTAAACTGGAGGGAGATTTTTTATTATGAAATATTTATATTTCCCCATTTCTTTTCTAAGCATGAGTTAAATAAAATATTTCATTAAAAGAAACTGAATATTATTTAAATGAAGAATGGAATCCTGCCACTGACTCTTCTTGCCATGCTTCAGGTTGAGCTGAACATAAACCACAACTATTAGTGGTTTCAATCTCGCTTTTCCTTTTGTTAGTTTTTGTTTTATTTTACATGTATCTTCAGGAGATGTTCTCAAAAAGTTTATGCTGGCAGCAATATTTCTTATGGGATAGGCCAGTTTCCTTGCATGAACATATTTTGTATAATAAGTTGGGCAGTTATGGCAGTTTACTTTATAGTCATTGAATGGGGAATTTAACAATTTTGCAGAATTATGCTGAAATATAAGTATTTCCCCAGAGTCAAATGAACAATGAGAGCATCAGATAACAGTTGGGGATATAGCAGCATTAAGCATTTTGTTACATCTTGCGATGTTTTGAAAGCTTGATGATGAAATTTAGCAAATTTTGTATTAGTAGTATTATATTATAATAATATTATAGTATTCTTTAAATGTATTGCTTAGTAAGTTGATGGGGGCAGCAACTGACCATAATTGCTCCAGTTGTGTGATTTTGGTGGTAAAATATAAATGAGATACATTATTTGTGAATAGATTTACTTCAGTAGTTCAAGGTTTCTTTTTTGTTGTTGTTATTGTGTCTACTATATCCACCAATGCAGCTAGGCATGCCTCCACTCTGAAGTAGAAAATTTTCATGAGTTGTATATCCCCTCCCCCCAAAAAATGATCTCTTAGTTGCTCATACTGTAGAGTGTCCAAAGGGGGCGGGGCCAGGAGAGTACAGGTCCTCAAGCTCATGCCTATTAAGATGATTTGAAGTCACTAAGGATATTTGCCCTGGAGAAATGAAGATATTAAGGGAGCTGAGGATGGGATAGTAATAAATACCTTTGAACAAATGAGGGACTATGATGTGAAGAGGAATTGGACTTGTCCTGACTAGTTTCAGGGATCCGAACAAGGAATAGAAATTACAGAAAATTTGTAGAATAGCAGATTTAGACTCAACTTCCTAGCAATTAACATTATCAAAAATGGAATAAACTTCCCTGAAACATGATGACTTTCACCTTACTGAAGGTTTTGGCAAAAAAAACTAGATGACCACTCATCCCGTATTACATAGCCAATCTTCTTGTTCTAGCACAAACTGGATTGGATGGCTCTGGAGGTCCCTTAGAATTCTAACATGTGATTCTGTGATTCTAGTGCCTTATTAGCTGGGTTAGTCCAAAATAACAGTCATGCCACTTCTCATGGGGTCAAAAAAAACTGTTTTCCCAACCTGATAGGATCAGCTAGAGCTCAGACTTTACCAAATAGCTTTCAAAGAACTAGAGTTGTCTCCATAGCATAATGGCTCATTCAAGTAGAACTATAGTGAAAACTATACATGAACAAAGGGAAATGTTTCTGCTTGATCATTTAATTGTTAGCCATGAGTTATCTTGAGAATTAGAAGCCTGAAAGGGAAGAAAATATTATATTTGTGAAATAAGAAAAGTCTAAACTGTTCTCATTTATTTCTTAAAACCCAAGAGGTCATATATTACACAGACATTTAAAAACACTTCCATTGTATCATAGAAAAGATATTACCAGAGAAACATCAATTAAAATTACTAGAGTAAGAAGGAAAAAAATAAATATGAGAGCCCAAAGTACTTTTGGGAAGAAATGTGTGTAAATAAATGCAGGGTAAATATTAATTAAATGACTAATATGTCAGTTTTCCATTAATATTCCATATATTTAAATATATAATTCTTACAAAGAACTTAACAAGATCTTCCATATTAAGTCAAAATATATGTAAATAATATGTAAATACTGAGTTGAGCAGTGAGGACAGCAAAAAAAAAAAGTGGAAAATACAGTTTAGATGTTTTAAAAGTCCAAAGGTTCACAGACTTTGTAGAAGCTTCATACCTAATAACTTGAGGATTTACTTAATTTAAAGATCCAGATATCACATAATATGGGGAATACCAACTAGCATCATAACAAGTAAAATTGATTCTATAGCAATAGGAAATAACCAATTGCAATTGTGGAAGTCATTTTGTTATCAGCTGTTAGATCATCAACTTTTTAAAGCAAAGGCCAACAACCATGCCAATGACTGGAAGAAGGGAAAAGAAGATGAAACAATGATATGTAATTCAATTACAATAGCTGACTTGACATACACACACACACACATATTTTTAAAAGGTTTATTGGCATTGAAAATGGCAAAAAGGTAAGGACATTGAAACAGCCTGTCACCATTTTCTATAGAACTTTAACTAGTATAAGCAATATCCACAATGAGAAGTCCAAAGGAACATGAAAACTTTCACAGCTAACAAACATTGATCCTATTTCAAAGTGATGAGAAGAGGAAGCCAATGGCAATACTGGTTTCTAATGTAAACAGAGGGGCCTATCTGAACCTGTGTCATTGTAAGCTTAGCGCAACTTGAAGTCCTAATGAGAGGTTTGGTTTAATCCCATCTCCATTTTAGCAAAACAAAACAGTTATAAGGTATCAAATAAAAAAGGTGAGGGGGAAGAACAACTAAGAAGAACTCCAGCAAGATGACTCAATAAAAGATTACAGCTAAATTCAGGTCCCTTCATCATTTTTAAAATAGTAAGAGAAAAATAGAATAGCAGGAAACAACAAAGAAGGTAGAAGAAAGAATTTACCACACAAAAAAAAAAACTTACAGAAAAACTAGTAGGGAGACTAAGAAAAGA
The DNA here is from genome assembly GCA_011680675.1 of Gymnobelideus leadbeateri. Lineage (NCBI taxonomy): Eukaryota > Metazoa > Chordata > Mammalia > Diprotodontia > Petauridae > Gymnobelideus > Gymnobelideus leadbeateri. Next base: position 6,351 of record WOXC01011817.1, read on the forward strand.
AAAATGCACATTTTTTTTAAAAAAGGCTTAAATACAACAAATAAATACCATGGAGTAAAAAATGGACTCAAGTATTTGATGAAAGGGGAAGTATCACATAATGAGAGCCTTAAAATGATAGCTCGGTGACAAAAAAGAAAACTCCATAGTGTTCCAGAAGAACACAGAAATGATTAAAAGAAGTGAGAATGGAAATGAGAGTTCTCAAAAAGTACAAAAACACAAGAAAGATTAGAGAATTTAAAGTATGTGACAAAGAATCTCTGATACAATAGATTCTCTCTTTTTTTTTGAATTATAGACTCAAAACACAAAAATTCAGAGTTAGGAGAAAAAATTAACAAAAATAAAAGACAAGAAGGTTGGAAGACAATGATATCCACAAGCCAAGGAAACTGATTTTAAAGATGGGATATAAAGAGATAATTTAAATAATACGGGTGTTCCAGAAAAAAATAATAAAAAGTATTTTTCTATGCTTCAGAAAGTCATACAAGCAAACTACCCCAAAGTATTGGAAACAGAAAATGAAGTAGAGTTGAATAGAATCTACAGAATAGCAGCAGTGAGAAACCTCAAATTTAACTCACCAGGAATTCTCAAACAAATATTACAGGTACCTTAATGAGCCAAGAAAAATGAATAGTAATGTTCAAAGCTAATTATTATTAGAAAATTAAAATAAATTTGAATATAATATTCCAAAAAGCAAAGAAAATGCATTTCAATCCAAAAGTAACATCCTGCATAATTGTATATAAATTCAATGAAAAATTGATTTTAAGCAAAACAAAGGAATTTGATTTATTTCTATAAAGTAAGTCAAAGGATAACAGGAGACTTAATATGAAAATATAATAAAAAAATAAAGAAAGATGGAAAGTTAACAATTACATTGAGCAAGAAAAAAACTACGCAATTAAATCACTTTTTTCATGTGTCTAGGCTTAGTCAAGGCTGCTATTTGTTAAAATTCATCACTTCAAGAGCCTTTAAAATGACAAAAATGCAACATTTATGAAAAGATCAAAGAACATTTCATAGAAACAATAGCCCTTTTTAAAAGAGAACTTTAACATCTATGTAATGAACCAAAATTTATGAAACACAGATAAAGGAGTACTAAGAGGAAGAGTTATATTTCTGAAAAGACGTTAACTGAATAGGAAAAGAAAGAAATAATTATCTAGGCATGCAGTTTAAAAAACTAGAAAATCAACAAATGAACAACCATAAAACAAGCAAAAGAGACTTGAAAAAATGGAAAAGAAAGAGGTTATTTCCTACCTAATTTCCATCCTCTGGAGGAGAAAGGCATAGTGAAATGGGATCTCTATTCTGACCATCAGACCATGTTTCTTCTACCTCATTATGTACTTGTTTTCAACCTGATCTCCAGCCTCATCTAGGGAATGAATTGATAGTTATTGTTCAGTCATTTTAGCCCTATTCGATTATCCATGACCCCATTTGGGATTTTCTTGGCAAAGGTACTGGAGTGGTTTGCCATGTCCTCCTCCAGAGGATGGATTTTTTTTTACAGATGAGAAAACTAAGGCAAGCAGGGTTAAGTGATTTGCCCAGGCTCATAAAACTAGTAGGTATCTGAGGCTGGATCTTAGCTGAGAAAGATGATTCTTTCTGAGTCCAGGTCCAGCACTCTATTCACTGTCCTACCCAGAGAAGTGGTACCTTCTACACAATGATGAATGTTCTCATACCTGGTCATAATTTACATGTCTCAGTGACTCTAAACCCCCAAAGGTCATGATTGAAACCCATTTCCTCATCCTCACCACCTCATAATTCCAGCCAAACATCACTCACTTCTTCCACCGTGCCCTCTGGAATTCCTATCCATGGGCAACAAACTTCTCTCCATCCTAAATCTTTGTCTCTCCCACTACCTCCAACTTCTGGCTATCACTGGAACTTGGCTTCTTCTGGATGACACAGTCTCTCTGGTCACCTTTTCTGGTACTGGCTACACCTTCACTCATTTTCCTCAGCTCACTGGTCAAGGCAAGGGAGTTGAAATACTTCTTGCTCCCTAATTCCACTTACTTCCATCACTCAGTAACCTTTTCTTCTTTGAGTTTTACCCAGTTCCTGTCTGCCACCCAATCTAAATCCCAATAGTTGTTTGTCTGAAGATCTCTAGGTCACTCTTCTTCCTTCTTTATTGAATTCAGTACCTCCTTCCTTCCTTCCTTCCATAATGAATTCAATACCTAGCTTACATTTTTTTTCTCCTTCCCAATTCCTGCCCTTATTCAATGCTCACCCCCTCTCTTCTTTCCCTCTAATATAATGTGTCTTTCATGCCTTTTCCTGTGGTACAATTTACCCCCATTCTGCCTCTCCCTTCCTTCTTCTCCCAGTGCAATCTTCTTTTTCACCACTTAATCTTTTATATCATCCCATCAAAGTCAACTTATAGTTGTATTTTCTGTGCATATTCTTTCTAACTGCCCTTATAGAGATATAGTTCTTAAGAATTATAAGTATTATCTTCCTATGTAGGGATGTAAACAGTTGAACCTTATTGAATACCTTATTTTTTTCTTTCTTGTTTACCTTTTTATGCTTCAGCTAAGTCTTTTGTTTGAAAATTGAAAATTCTGTTCATTTCTGGTCTTTTCATCAGGGATGTTTGAAAGTTCCCTATTTCATTGGATATTCATTTTTCCCCTGAAAGACTATGCTCGGTTTAGTTGGGTTGATTCTTAGTTGTAATCCAAACTCCTTTGCCTTCCAGAATATCATATTCCAAGCCCTCTGATCCTTTCATGTAGAAGCTGCTAAATCCTGTGTAATCCTGACTGTGACTTCTCAATATTGGCTGTTTTGTGGGGGTTTTTTCTGTCTGTTTGCAGTATTTTCTCCTTGAACTGAGAGTTCTGGAATTTGACTATGATATTCCTGGGAGTTTTCATTTTAGGATCACTTTAAGGAGGTGATTAATGGATTCTTTTAATTACTATTTTACCCTCTGATTTTAAGCTGTCAGGACAGTTTTCCTTGATAAATTTTTAAAAGATGCTGTTTGGTCATTTTTTTAAATCATGGATTTCAGATAGTGCAATAGTTCTTAAATTATCTCTCCTGAATTAATTTTCCAAGTCAGTTGTTTTTTCCAATGAGATATTTTATATTTACTTATATGTTTTCATTCTTTTGATTTTGTTTGATTGATTCTTGATATCTCATAGAGTCAGTTTTTGTACCTCATTTTTTCATTTGTCCAATTCTACTTTTTTCCCCAATTCTACTTTGTGTGTGTGTGTGTGTGTGTGTGTGTGTGTGTGTGTGTATTAAACATTTGATTTTAAAACTTTGAATTCCCTATTTGTTCCCTTCCTACCTTGTCACCCACCCTTACTAGGAAGATAAGTGATTCAATATACGTTGTACATGTATAGCTATGCAAAACATTTCCATAGTAGATATATTGTAAAAGACTGACTATATTTCCCTCTCTCTTATCTCACCTCCCACTTGTTCTATTCTCTACTTTGATACTGTCCTTTTTCAAAAGTGGGTGCTTCCAACTTCCCTCCCCCCAGCATGCCATCCCTTCCATCATCCCCCCTCTCATCCCCTTCCCCCCTACTCTCCCGTAGGGTGAGATGCCCTATTTAGTGTGTATGTCATTCCTTCCCTAAGCCAAATTCAATGAGAATAAAGTTGACCCATTCCCTTTTGACTTCCTGTTCTTCCCCTCCTTTGTAACCATTTTCCCCTACCTCTTCTATATGAGATAGTTTGCCACAATCTGTCTCTCCATATATCCTGTCATTATATTCCTCTCTTACCTCTTAATTTCACCTTTTAAGTATCATCCCTTCCCATTAAACTGGTCCTGTCCCCTCTATCTATGTATACCTGTACATATACATATATATATACACATATTCATATATATATATATATTCATATGCCCACATACCCTCCTATATGGACATATATATACATATATGTGTATATATATATATATGTGTGTGTGTGTGTGTGTATACATATGCACACACATTTCTATTCCCTTCAATTATTCTTATACTAAGAAAAGTTTCATAAGTTACAGTTATCATTTTTTCCATGTAGGAATATAAATAGTTCAACTTTGATAAGTTCCTTATGATTTCTTTTCCCTGTTTACCTTCTCATGCCTCTCTTGCTTCTTGTATCTGGATGTCAAATTTTCTATTCAATTATGGTTTTTTCATCAAGAATGCTTGAAAGTCCTTTATTCCACTGAATGACCCTATTTTCCCCTGAAACATGATACTCAGTTTTGCTGGGTAGGTGATTCTTGGTTTCTTTCATCCCATCTTTTTATGGGCTCTGTCACTCCAGAATTCATTTTGAGACTTAATTTAAAGTTGTTTTGAAGGAAACTGGGGAGAGCTCAAGCAACTTCCTACCTGTTCTCCACCATCTTGACTCTGCTCTGATCTTATATGTGTGAATTTCAACATATGCACTGAGTCCTAAAACAGCCCAAGCACTCAGTTCCTCAACCTGCTCACTTCCTCTGACCTATTCCTCTACCCCATGTCAGCCACACACAAAGATGGTCATACCTTTGATCTTGCCATCATCCAAAAATGTATCACTTCCATGTTCACGAATTCCAAAACCCCTTTATCTGACCATAATCTATGGCTTTCCACCTCACCCTATTCTTTCCCTTACCTAATCCGAATATTCATCCATACAGTGACCTCCAAGACTGCAACTTCTCTTTTCTCTCTGAGGCCATTTCCCTTGCATTTGCCATTCCTTTCCCCCCATCTCAACCCCTTAGTGAACCAGTTCAACTCTACACTGTCATCTTTTCTTGTATCCCTAGCCCCATTATTATCTTGCCAGTTGTGCCCTGGCAAACCTCAGTCTTGGATTACTCCCACCATTGACTACTTTTGCTCCTTCACATGTGCTGCTTAACAAAGGTGAAGAAAAATCAAACAATCATTCTGACAGGATGAACTACAGACTTGTGTTACACAACCTCAACTGGGCCCTCACTGTTGCTCAGCATTCCTACTGTACCACCTTAATGGAATCACTCTCTTAATCTCCACAGAAGATTTTGTACACTTTTTCATCCCTCCTCAAACCTTCCATGAATCCCCTCCCCTGACCTGAGCTAAGAAACTTGCCTCATACTTTACAAGAAAAAATTGAGGCCATTTGCCATGAGATCCTCTTTTCCCATCTTCTTCATTTTATAGCCCTGAGATGCCTTCTGCCACTATGTCCTCCTTTACCCGAGACTTATAGGAAGAGATGTCCTTACTCTTTACCAAGGCTAACTCCTCTACCTGCCCAAATAATCCCATTACCTCCCAATTTCTCCAACAGATTGACTCCACTGTCATCCACACCCTATCATTTATCTTCATTCTTTCTCTATCAACTGTTCTTTTCCTACTGCCTGCTAATGTTTTTCTCCTCCATTCTGAAAAAAACTCTCACATGATCCTTTAATCCCCACTGTCATCCTATTTGTCTTTTGCCCTTTGTGATTAAACTCCTTGAAAAGGTCATCTACAATAAATGTCTCCACTTTTCTCTCACTCTTCTCCTTTACAATCTGGCTTCCAACCTCATCATTCCACCAAACTTGCTCTCTCTAGTTACCAATGATCTCTTTTTTTCTTTTTCTTTTTTTTATGTTATTATATTCTTTTTTTATTTTTTAATTTTTATTATTATTTTTTATTTAAACAAATGCTTTATTAGCTCCTGTTTTATATCATTCATTTCCATCCAGATTTTGAGTTACAATTTTTTCCCCATTTTTCCCCTACTCACCCTCCCAGAATAGCAGTCCCACAAGATATCACTTCCTCCATCCTGCTCTCTCCCATATCTTCTCCCTTTTCGACTTTTCCATTAGAGCAAGGTGAATCTCTGTGCCCCAATGCCTGTACATCTTATCACCCAATTACATGAGAAGAGTATTAATAATACTATTTATGTATTTTTGAAACATTTAATTTTAAGATCTCGAATTTCAGATCCATTCCCTTCCTCCCTTGTCACCCATTCCCTCTGGGAAGATAAGTAATTCAGTATATATTGTACATGTATAGCTATGCAAAATATTACCATAGTAAATATGTTGTACAAGGCTGCTTATAATTCCCTCCCACCCATCCCACCCCCACCTGGTCCATTCCCTACTTTGATCCTGTCCCTGTTCTATAGTGGGTACTTCCAACCTCCCCTCCCCCTAAGAATGCCCTCCCATCCATCATCCCTCCTCTCACCCCCCTTCCCCCTATTCTGCTGCAGGTTGAGATATCCCATTTAATATGTATGTCATTCTCTCCCTGAACCAAATTCAATGAGAATGTGGTTTTGCCTCTTTGCCTTCCTATTCTTCCCCTCCTCTGCAGCCACTTCCCCTTGCTTCTTCTACATGAGATAGTTTACCCTACCCTGTCTCTCCCCATCTCCTCTTGCCACTTGCCTCTCTCACCTCATAATTTTACCCCTTAGGTATCAGCCCTTCCCAACAAATTCAACCTATGCCCTCTATCCATGTATAACTGTAAACATATATACACCCATTCACATATGTATTCATGTGACCATATAACCTTCTTCCATTATTTTCATACTGAGAAAAGTTTCATCAGTCACAATTATTGTTTTTCCATGTAGGAATGTAAATAGGTTAACTTTGATAATATCCTTTTGATTTAAAATTTTCTATTCAACTCTGGTTTTTTCCTCAAGAATGCTTGAAAGTCCTCTATTCCACTGAATGACCATATTTTCCCCTGAAACAAAATACTCAGTTTTGCTTGGTAGGTGACCCTTGGGTTCAGTCCCAGCTCTTTTGCCCTCTAGAATATCATATCCCATGTCCTTTGATCCCTCAGTGTAGAAGCTGCCAGGTCCTGTGCTATTCTGATTGTGTTTCCACAATATTGAAATTGTTTCTTCCTGGCTGCTTGTAGTATTTTCTCCTTGATCTGGGGATTCTTGAACCTGGCTATAATATTCCTAGAAGTTTTCTTTTTGGGATCTTTTTCAGGAGGTGATCTGTGGATTCTTTCAACCTCTATTTTGCCCTCTGTGTCTAAAACATCAGGGCAATTTTCCTTGAGAATTTCTTGAAGGGTGATTTCTAGGTTCTTTCTTTGATCATGGCTTTCAGGTAGTCCAATAATTTTTAAAGTATCTCTCCTGGATCTATTTTCCAGGTCAGTGGTTTTTCCCATGAAATATTTCACATTGCCTTCTGTTCTTTCATTTGTTTGGATCTGTTTAACAGCACCTTGATTTCTCATAAAGTCACTAGCTTCCATTTGCTCCAGTCTAACTCTGAAGGAATGAATCTCCTCAGTGAACTTTTGAGATTCTTTTTCCATTTGGCAAATTCGGGTTTTTAAGGCATTCTTCTCCTCATTGCCCTTTTGGGCCTCCTTTGCCATTTAAGTTAGTCTATTTTTTAAGGTGTTGTTTTCCTCAGTCAGGCTGTTGACCCTCATTTCATACTTTTCCTGCATCCTTCTCATTTCTCTTTCCAATTTTTCCTCCACTTCTCTTATTTGATTTTTAAAGTCTTTCTTAAGGTCTTCTATGGCCCGGAACCCACTCATATTTTCCTTTGGGGCTTTTGGAGCAAGATTTCTGTCCTCACGGTCCTCTGACTGTTCCATGCTTCGATCCTCTTTTCCCCCAAAATAGGAGTCTAATGTTGCATTTTTCTGTTTATTTTGTTTCCTTTGCCTTGGAATGTTGCCACTTAGTTACTTGACTTTGGGCTTGTTGCCACAGTAGAACCCTGCCACCAGACAGGGGAGCTTCATCCAGAATGTGGGGGGACAACTTCCGTTTCTGGCAAGCTGGAAACCCACCCCACGACCTCCCCCCCAGACCACAATCCAGATCCAGGGAGGTTAAAGCAAGAGCGATTACCCCCCAAGACTGATCGCTGGATCTCCCTACAGTTCGCAGGCCAGGAGCTGGAGCCGCCACTGAAAACTGCAAAATGGTGTGTCTCCTCAGTGGCTTCTAGCCCCCAGGGGAGGAAGCCGACGCATTCCCCAAATACTGGTCCCAAAGTCCATAGGCCACTAACCTCTCACTTTGTCCTAGGCATGTCTGTGTTGACCATTCTGGAATCGCCACAGCTGCTGGTGTTCTGGGGTCCCTCCAGCAGGCTGCTGGCCCGGCCACCCTGGGGCTAAAACCGTGGGCGGACCTGGGCTCAGCTCTCTGCAGCTGCACTGGCCTTTCCTGCAGGGCTGCTGGGCTGTTCTCAGCGGGAGGTTAGCTTCTCTGTGTCGTTCTTTGCGTGCTGGGGCTCCAGAAGTTGTTCAGAGTCCCCTTTTACATAGTTTGGAGGTGATCTGGGGGGAGAGAGCCTTGGATGAGCTGTTTCTACTCCACCATCTTGGCTCCCCACCAATGATCTCTTGATTACCAAATACAATGGCCTTTTCTTAATCCTTATTCTCTTTGACCTTCTCTTGCTCTTCTCTATCACGTTTTCTCTTGTCTAGGTTTTCAGGATACCACTCTCTCCTGGTTCTTCTTCTACCTGTTAAACATCTCCATAGTTTTCTTTGCTGGATACTCAGGATCTCATTATCTCCTATGAGTTTAATTACCATCCCTTATACTGATAATTCTCAAATCTTTCTATTTTTCCCTAAATACTGCTCATAGTATGAACTCCAATCACATATCTCCAAATGCATGTCAGACATTTTTATTTGGATGTTCAGTAGACATCTTAAATTCAGCATGTCCAAAACAACTCATTGTTTTTTCCCCCGTTGTGCTGCTGGGAGACTTTGAGAAATTGTGAAAAATTTTTATACCTCAAAATTCTTCCAGAAATCAAGGTCATGTTTTGTTGTTATTGTTGTTGTTGTTTTGTTTTGTTTTTACTTTTTGGAGGAGGGAGGGCAGGGCATTTGGGGTTAAGTGACTTGCCCAAGGTCACACAGCTAGTAAGCGTGTCAAGTGTCTGAAGCCAGATTTGAACTCAGATCCTCCTGACTCCAGGGGCAGTGCTATATTCACTGTGCCACTTAGCTGCCCCCCAAGGTCATATTTTTAAACAATATTTTCTTAGTATTATTGTATGGTTATGAAAATTGGAACACTGTGGTTTCTGAAGGACTGAAAATTTATATCGCCCATTACCACCTTTGTTGTTACTATCAAAAGCAGTGCATCCTCCCAATTGTTTCACCACCCCACCCCCTTTCAGGAAGCTCAATTGGCTCCTTCTCACTTCCATGATCAAATATAAAATCTTCTACTTGGTGTTCAAAGCCCTTCATAACCTATTCCCCTCCTACCTTTCTGATCTTCTGACATTTTACTCCCTGTCACATACTGTTCAATCCTCTGACTCTAGACTCTGCTGTTCCATGAACAAGATACTCCGTCTCTTGAATTTGGGCATTTTTCGAGCTGTCCCCTGTACCTGGAATGTTCTCCCTCCGACTACTGGCACCCCTGGCTTCTTTTAAGTCCCAAATAAATTCCTACCTTCTACAGGAATCTTTCCCTTACCCTTCTTAATTCCGGTGCCTTCCCCATGTTAGTTATTTCCTATTCATACTGTATGTAAAGTGCTATGTACATCTTTTTTTGCTAGTTACCTCCCCCAGCTAGGAGACCTGAAATCAAATCAGATACTGTGTGAGCCTGGGTAAACCACTTAACCTTGTTTGCCTCAGTTTCCTCATCTGTAAAAAGAGCTGGAGAAGGAAATGGCAGACCAGTTCAGTATCTTTGCCAAGAAAACCACAAATAGGATCATGAAGAGTTGAACATGACCAAAATGACAGAACGGCAACAAATACCTCCCCTGTGAGGCTGGGAGCTTCTTGAGGGCAGGAACTATGCTTTGCCTCTTTTTGTATCCCTAGTTCTTAGCACAGTGCCTGGAACATAATAAGTGCTTACTGTTTGACAATTGACTGAAATATATAAATTTTTATAAAAATTTAAAGCAATGTATCTAGAACAAAGAGCAATTGTTTGCTTATTTGCTTTTTCAAAGCTAATGTAACTGGTATGACAATAAAAATAGACCTCACCTTGGACTCTGGAAAACCTGGCTCAGGTATCCCCTCTGGCATGTACTGCCTCTGTGATCATAGTCAAATTGTTTAATCCTCTCAATGCATCAGGCAACTTTCTAAGATTTTAAGTTTCAGAACAAGTGCGCATCTGCATTGGTAGAGGTAGTTTCTTCATCTGTCTTCCTCATCATACTAACAAAATCACAAGGTCTTATCACATAATAAAATTGATAAAGCATTTGCTCACTTGGTCAAAAAAAAAAAAGGAAAATGGAGTTGTAAAATCTAAAACAAATTAATTCACAAAGACTAAATAAGAAATCAAGAATTACCAGAAGCCACTATGCACAATATGTTAGAAAATTGCAGATTTAAATGAAATTGACAATCTGCAAAAATATGCTGAAATGTAACCTTATCAATGTGAATATTCTTTCCAGTGATGCATAGTATAAGCCATTCATTCCTGCCCATCCTTAGCTATTATCTGTGTTCTACAATAAGTTCACCAAAGAGGATCTAAGCTAACTGCCTTCTCCATTTTTTTTTTTGCTTTTTGGAGGGCAATTGGGGTTAAGTGACTTGCCCAAGGTCACATAGCTAGTTTTTGTATTAAATGTCTGATGCCAGATTTGAACTCAAGTCCTCCTGACTCCAGGGCAGGTGTTCTATTCACTGTCATCTAGCCACCCCTCCCCACTTTCTTTTAACATGGCAAGGATACCAATGAAACATGTGGATTATCTTTGCTTTTTTCTCTTTCTCTCCATGATGAATACATCTTCTTTTTTCTCTCATACATATCTTTATTACATGCTTTTATTCTTCTTCTTTGTAATTCCCCCTTTATAAGTGTAGTAACCTCGTATCTACCATCACCTTTTCCATTACTCTCTGGGTGATATTAATTTTCAGTCCTTCAAAAACCACAGTGTCCTGATTTACATAACCATACAATAGTACCAAGAAAATATTGTTGTTTTTTTTAAAAACATGGCCTTGATTTCAGGAAGAACTTTGAAGTCATAAATAATTTTCACAGATTCCAAAGGTAATGCGGCTCACTTTCCCACTCCCCTTAATTCTTGGCCCAAGTCAATGACCATTTGTAGCAACTCTTCTCTCTCTGTCTCTCTGTCTCTCCAAATATATATGTATATGTATATATATAAATGTATGTATTCTCTCTACATGTGCATATATTTGTATAAATATAGTTGCAATGTGTATATTCTTATATGTACACATATATGTGGAAAGAGAGGAAGGAAGGGAGAAGCTCTATGAATATGCTGTTCAAGTCTGTGTCCCTAAAAAGCCATCCTGTCCAGCCTTATTTTCTAGATAGGGAAACTCATATTATAGGCCAGTCCTGTAGAAGTTGTTTGACTTGAACAAAATCAGAGGACCAGTAAATGACAGATCTAGACTTTGAATCCAGGTGCTTAAACTCCAAAGCCAGTGCTCCTGTCTTGTTTACTTAGTTTAGCTTTTTTTGAATCTTTGTGGATCTCACCTAGGAAGTATAGTTTGGTTGTACTCTATGTCACTGCAGTGATCTAGTGGATTGTCAGTCTAAAGTTTTGACATATATTTCGTATAAAATTATATCGTAATTTGTTATTTAGATTTACAGTGATGATTTTTTTAGTATGTGTGATTGAAGAAATCAATGTATTTTCTTTAAGTTTAGCAAAATCACAATGGTAGTAAAGGCAAATTATTTTAATCATCAGTAAATTAAATGGATTAATTCTTTGATTCTTTACTTTCTGTTTTTATTTTTCCTATATCCATATAAACTTTTTGATTTCTAAGGAAAGTTAATATGGCTATTTATTTTAAAAATCAATATGTTCTTTTGTCTTGAAATAGGGCCTACCTTGTTCAGTAATTGTTTTCTGAAATGTTTTAGCCATGAATTGCAAATTTTTTCCTTTAAAAGATGAAAGCCTACAAAATGTTTATCTGTATAAGGCAACTGCTATGGATGGAGTTTTACCTTTCTATCCAGCACCTAATATGGTAATTGGTACATAGTAGATGCTTGGTAAATGCTTTTTGATTGATTGTAAATTGTTGATATTCTTTCAGTCACCATTTCTTTTTTCACTACAGTTAGGTCTACACTTGTTTTTATTTGTTTGTCTATTTGTTTTGGTACCTTAGAATCAGTCCCTCACATTTGTGTTATTTCCAATGTAGATATCTTCTGTATAATTGGTCTGGTCTGACTACTTTTCCTATCTTTGTTTTTCTTTGTGAGCATGTCAGTCAGTCATGTGGTCAACAGTCATTTATTTAGCTCTTCCTATGTTCCACATCCTGTGTCAAGTGCTAAGAGTACAAAGAAAGGCAAAAATAAATCCTGCTTTCAAGGGTCTCAGATGACCATGAGGGAGGCAGCTTGCAGATAACTGAGTACATATAAGACACATGCAGAATAAATGGAAGGTAATCTAAGAGAGGAAGGCACTAGTAGTTAGGAGAGATGAAGAAGGCTGTGTGAAGAAGGTAGGATTTTAGCTTTGTCTTGAAGGAAGCCAGAGAAGCTAAGACATAGAGGTAAGAGAGAAGAGTGTGTCATGAGTGAGAGACAGCCAACCCAAAGGTCTAGAGGTCCTGTGTAATGAAAATCTAGTATGCCACTGTAGAGTTCATGTATTGGAGTGAAGTATAAGAAGACTGGAAGAGTAAGAAGGGGATAAATTGTGCAGATCTTTCAATGCTGGACAAAGGACTTTATGCTTTATCCTGGTTATAATAGGGAGTTTGGAGTTTGTTTTGGGAGGGAGAGATGACCTGGTAGACCAGGACCTTAGTAAAATCACCTTGGCAGCTGAATGGAGAATGGATTGGAGTTGGGAGAAACTTGAGGTGAAATATCAGTTAGGAATCCATAGTCCAGTGGCCAATACGAGATTTTGTTTTGCTTAACTGTTTGTTTGTTACAAGGGTTTGGCTTTTCTTCTTTTTTTTTTTTTTAATGGCGGGGGAATGGGAGGAAAGAGGGAGAAAAACAAATGATAATTAGGGAAATAAACTGAGGAAATTTTTAATTAAAATAAAAAGAAAGTTATAATCCAGGCAAGAGGTGATGAGGGCATAAATGACTGAATACAAATAACTAGAAACTCTTTAATGGAGTGCCCCAGATATCTGTGCTTGGTCCTGTGCTTCTGAACATTTTTATCAGTGACTGGATTTCTGTCCCCTGAAGGTCTCTAAGCAGACATCTGATAACCACATCTTGAGTACAATGTAGGGAGGGTCATTGTTCATGTATAGATTGGGCTACATAATCTCTGAAGTGCCTTCCAGAGCTGAAATTTTGGAATTCTTTTCCTAGAGAACATGAACTTTCCTGATTTAAAACACTTTCATTAGAACATATGAGGTAAGCACAAAATTAAGTTCATTGCCTGGAAATAATTTGGGTTGTAAAACATCTTTTACTTAAGAATACCCAACTACCTACTCAGCATTCTCCAGTTCAATCTAAGTTATTAGCTAGAAGCAATATTTCTTTAAATGTATAGTAGAATCAAACATGTATCAGGGAAACAAAATTCTACAGAAAATTTCTGAAAATCATTTTGTAGTCTTCCTTTAGAACTAGGTTAAAATAAGGGATCTAGTACTTAGTGTGTAGGAGCCATAGAAATAAGAATATGACCACTTATCCAAGACCAAAAAGAAAAGAGAGAAATCTAAATTTAAATTTCATATCCTTCCTATTCAAATCCTTTTTAAAGTTTGTAAATTGGAAGTAAATATGTGTTAGAGTTGTTTTGCATTGGCAAAGTAAGAAAAAGAACTTCTGGCTACTCTTTTTTCACCAGCTGTCAAAATCAAAATCATGTTTCAAATGAATGTTCTTCATCAGCCTTCAAGGGTTGTTCTGACCTTTTTGGCCAAAAGGATGGGATGAGAAATGAATTTATAATTTTCATATTAATTGATCTGATATTTATAATTAATATACTAATAATTTTGTTTTTCTCAAGAGCTGCCTCTCTGGCTTGGGAGTCAGAGGTCACAATGCAGCTTGAATTGATTGATCAAAATTGACAATGCTCACAATCACTGGACTTTAAGTGAAGTGAATGAAAGAGAAAAGCAACTAGATGGTTACTCCCAAGAACACTAAAGGATAAAACTGAAGAAGTACAACAAAGAAACAAAAAATGGAAAAGATCTGTATAGGTTTTCATAACAAATTCTTTTCACCATCAAGGATAGCCATAACATCTGAACCCTAACATTACAGTACCACGATTTGCTACATGAAGAATTGGAAACCACATTGAAGAAAAGTGGAAGAAGCTGCACTATACCCAAGAAGACACAAAGGAGATGGCACAATTTTGAGATCATGAAACAGTCAATTCTACAGGCTTTTGCTCGAGAGGAAATGTCATTTCTCATCTTTATGCAATTTTATGATGCTAATATACATGTAGATTGAGGGGATGCTTGATGAAGAAGATAGATATTAAAGGGAATCAGGAAGATTTTATAAATTATATTCCAAAGCAATTAGAATGCAATTGACTGAATAGTGTTGAGAATGCAGGTTTCTGGAAAGACTTAGACAAACTGATGCAAAGTGAAATAAGCAGAACCAGAAAAACATTCCATATAGTTACAACAATATTATACAATGATAAATTGTGAATGACTTAGCTCTTCTCAGCAATACAATGATCCAAGACAATTCGGAAAGACTTATGGTTTTAAAAATGCTATCCATCTCTAGAGAAAGAACTGATGAAGACTGAATGCAGATGAAAACATACTTTTTTTTAAAACTCTATTTTCCTTGGGGTTTCTTTGTTGGGGGAGAATCTGTATTTTCTTTCACAACTTGACTACTATGGAAATAAGTATTTCATGACAATTCATGTATAATCAATATCAAATTGTTGGCCCTCTCAATGAGGAGAGAGGTGAGTGAGTGAGGAAGAAAATTTGGAAATCAGTTTTTAAAAATTAATGACAAAAATTGTTTTTACATGTAATTGGAGAAAAATATTTTTAAATGAAGGTTCCCATTTATGCATATTACCCATGGTACCTAATTTGGAATGTGGGGGATGTCATAAATGGGACACTGATATCCTAGAAGGCCTGAGCTATCCATGACTTAGGGAGTATTCAGGGTGAAGGAAGAGTCCCAAAACCACAGAGGTGATTTGTTTTGCTTCCCCCACCCCCCAACCCCACTTCATAGATAAGGAAACAGAGGTCAGAGTTTTGATACCCTTTAGTCTTCCAGTGAATATCAGAGAAAAGTTTCAAGCCTAGGCTCTCTGATTAAACCTAGGAGCCTCTGAAATCTGCCTTGGCATAACGTCGTCTGATCACAGCCCTCTCCTGGACTGTGACTTCATGTGTCCTCTCTCATGTTAGACATGGTCCTACTATTATTTGTGAAATGAAGTCTTAGTGATTAAAACTCTTCAGAAAGGTATCCATATTGGAAGAGTGCCAGTTCATGAGAAGATAGAAGTCCTGAAGTATGATTTGGTCTGTTGATATTTTGACACACATGTGATCTCTGTTGATGACAAGAATACTCAGTGCATTAGCAGAACCCAGAGATAAAACAAAAACAAAACTGAGGACATTGTCAGTGTCTAGTAGGCAGTTGCAAATGGAATTCAAGAAAGAGACAATATGTGAATATGTGCCTTTTATTTGAAATGATAGTAATTTGATATGACATTTCAGTTTTAGGTACAGTGTATCTTTTCTTGATATAAAGATAGTTCTAGATTTTTGTCATCTTAACCATGAGACTCCAGTGTATACAGACATCTCTGTCATTGACCATCACTTTTACTCTAATACTCCCATCTTTGCCAAGTCCCTTCTGTCCCCACTTGGTACTTAATATATAGAATACAAGTCAGGTGTCAAACTTAGATGACTGTGAAATTGCTAAAGCAAATACCTGAGAAGCATCAGGAACATTGTAGCCCTATTCACAGTTTAATTTTAACAGCTAAACAATAGAGAATAGGTAGGGATGGAGTGAAGGAGGATGAAAAGGGGAGGCGAGAATTTAATCTATTTCTGATAGCCTAACACTCAGTTTATGGGACCATATTTATTCTTGTAATTGGCTATTTCCTGTCTTTAAATGACTATTTATTCATGCCTGCCACCTTCCTCTTACTTTATTGGCCTTGCGGTCACTACATTATCTTTCTCTTCAAAATCAATTGACATTTTAATGAAAAGAGTTTGCAAGGTGAGAGTGACATCTAGAATAGGGGTAGGGGTGGGGGTTGGGGGGCTGTGCTGGTATGTAGCTGCTGGGAAACAAGTGTCTTGCATAATCGCATCCTACTATTTGCATATGTTTTAGTTGATTTGTCTTTAGATTTACATGGGTTACTTTGAATATATCGACATTTCTAAAATTTAAGCACTTCCCACAGGATAATGTAGATTCCAATCCACTGCTCAATGAATATTGGGGGAAGGATAGAAGTAGGGAGATGGGCATTTTCCCACTGCAGTGTTTTGTGCCTGTGAGTTGGCTCCCCTGGGTTTCTTGGCGGGGTTTCAGTTCTACAGTCTTTCTCTAGGTCAGATCCCACAAACATAAGATTCCTTTCTGTCATGGTGAGCTTTAACACTGGGGACCCTAAAAATTGGGAAGTAATTAAGTCAAAATACATAGCTCACCCTTTCTTTTTCAGGGAAAACTCAAAGATAATAGGGTATTATGATGAGTGAGTGCTAGAAAGAGATATTGCACAGTGGAAAGATAAATCCTTCCAAAGGCCACAAAAAAATATTTGCACTGATTTTTTTTCACATAGCTCTGAGCATATTGGCCTGTACTGCTGCCATTTGATCTCAGGAAGAAAGCCACTTGATGATTCAAAATGTTTGTTTCTAGGTGCCAGATCGACCTGTCATCCCTCAGTAGAGAACAGACTCACAAGCTGGAGTTACAGCTGGAAGAGGGTGAAGGACATCTGGTGCTGCTGGTCACCCTGACAGCCTCTGCTACTGTCAGTATATCTGACCTCTCTGTAAACTCCTTGGAGGACCAGAAGGAACGAGAAGCGATATTAAAGAGATATGTATGTATCCACCTCATGTATGTAAACACTCCTTCTTCAAGGTTCATACATGACTAGAAGAAAATGTAAATAATTTACCTGCAGTGTCAGAAACGTTGCTGAGAACACATCCTGTCTGAGGAATATGGAAACACACAAAGCTCTGAGAATTCAGGGGCTTCATTCTTTCTAAATCAACAGTTAGATCATTTGCTGGTATATTGCTGGTCATCTCTTCTTTTAGCTCAAATTCTACAATTTTTATTCTGTGATTTTACTAGATTCCCATTAACATGAAGGAATGAATTTTATTTTTAAGATGAATTTACTACTTATAGTTGCAAATAACTTTTTTCCCTTCCCAAATGAAATGGAGTTTAATGCCACTTATGATCATTGGTAGGTTTTGGTAACTTAGTACACAGGATTAGATTTCATTTTTACCTGATTAGAAAAACCCTTCTCTTTTGCTTAATGGCAAAGCATAGTTCATTGGAAATGAAGAGTTCTCACATTTTGATTGCTTGCAAAAGGATGAATTTGTGTAGCAAATCCCAAAAATGTTGATGTGAATCAGATTTTCCCAGTTCCAAATATGTTGAACCAAATTGCTCTATTTCCCAGCATCCTCACACTGTTGAGTAGCTATTATGTAGTTTTATTGAAGCAACAGAGAGGGGAGCTCTTACTCCACCATTTATTGTTAATGAAAGCACTAAAAAGTAAATGTCTCACTACCCTTGAAGGATGGGGGTGGTGGGGTGCTTTTCCACTTAAAATTACAAAGCTTTTATTGTACAATGCTGCCAGGTGTTTAGGAGGCTTCTCTAGACACTCAACCATTAAACCAAGCTCTGACTAACAAAGAACTGCTTAATTTTTTTTTTAGATTTTAAAATATTCCTATTCACTGACTGACATCCTTTCAATAACTGAATTTAATAAAGATGTACCTTATCAGTCTGTGCAGATAACATGAAGTGCTGGTACTAATGCTCTACAATATTCTTCAAACAGATTAGCAGGCTGTGCGCTTCAGCAAATTTATTCTGGATATCTCCACTGAATCAGCTGTCTGTTAATGCTTGTACAACTCACACACCAATAGTGTTATCATAAACACAGTTTAATAGAGGTGACTTAGCAAGGCAAAACATCATATTTTTAAAAACCAACCCAGAGCTGTGCACCATCCTTTGAAAACATGATTATAATTATGAGAATTATTTCAAATTTGGGTACCCTCAAGACACATTCTCTTCTTCCCATGGAAAGATCTTCCTAAGTAGTCAAATGGATTTTTTAATAGCAGTATAAAATTTTGACTAAGTATAAGCCATACTTGATGAATTAGTATTTTAGTAATATCCTATACATTAAATCATAGAGCTAGCTTAGAAATTTAGGCATAAATGCAATTGTTATTACTACATGTTGTCCCTTTGATAGGCTTTATTTAATGGGTCACTTTCCTTCATAATGTGAATGCTTTCCATAATTTCTGGTACTATATAAAGAATCAAATATTTTCCTTCTTATGTTAAACATAAAATATTATGTGAAAATATAAGATGAATAAATGTTACTCAGAATATACATTTAACCCATGTTGATAATCTGTTTTCATAATTATACTGCAAGGTTGAATGTTTTCTGAGAAACTTAAGATGTGCTGTTTGAGAAAGTTACTTCTAAGAGTAGTAAGTCTTATAGGTTTCTAGAATCCAAATCATCTATATATATTAGGGGGCTACAAGCAATTTTATTTCTAAACTTGTAGTCATTGTGAAATAGAAGGATTCTCCTGTACCTGAGATAGGATATCCTTTTATAATTAACATGATTATCTCAGGAAGCTTAATCAGTTAGCTAAATATTTTTTCATATACTAATAAGGTTCTAGGTTAACTTTTTCTCACCTGTTGTACTCAGGAGAATAAATTAACTGACATCACCCTCACATCAAACAGTCCTGAAGAATGACTCCATTACAGTCATTTAATCATTTGTAGCTGGATACCCAAACCCTACAAATTAAATAGACACTATGGTGCAAAACATTATTTGAGCACCCCAGTCTGAAAAAAAGACCATTAATTCTTTTTCCCCCATATTTTTTTCCTTTTTTTCTTTTCTTCTTTTCTTGTGGGTAGCAGTTAGGGGGAGAGTAGTACTGGGTAGCAGACCAAGAGAGATTGTATGACCTTTTCAGAACGGGTGTGCTGAACCCTTGCTCCCCCTTGTCACCATTTAAAAACCAGAGAAGCTAGTTTAGAGAAGAAGTTGTTAGCATTCCATTTTTATTATGACATTTCACAGTCATCCGATTTAATGTCCCTTGACCGGATTGTCCACCGTGAGACGATGGGCTTGAAATGTTATTTAGAGCATTGATAAAAGGTGAGCGGTTCGAAGATGACAGCGAGTCATAAGGCGGGTGGTGTGACATTAATTTTCTCCATAACAGAGATGGAATAAGACGTCACGGTGACAAGCTGTCAATCAGTCCTGGCCCCTCAGTGGATCTCGATGCCATAGGATGGGGTATTGCTTCTCCCATAATAGAGCTGAACTGAGATGCTCTTCCTGACAGCTGCTGCAGCCATACAGAAAATATATTATACAGCCTTTCATTAAAAAAATAAAGAGGCCTCATCTCCAGAGCATTTCAATCTTTTCCCATCTATTGAGGGCTGAAAGGATTCACAGCAAATCATAGATTCCTCTGCTATGGAAATTTCAGGCTTCAGAAGCCATCCAGCTTTTGAGGCCTTCAACAATAATCATAAGTAACAAGACAGGAATATCTTCTGATAAATCATTACTTAAAGTTATATGTTTAAGCTCACACATTTAAGTTATTTGCTCTTTAGAGCTCCTACTCTAATATCATATGTCTTGGGACTAAGCTGTCGAAATTTGCAATAAATTACTCAAAATCAGCTGATTTGAGGAAATGAAAAACTTCAAACAATAATTACCCTGGTGATACAGGAAGAAAGGTATCAGGACTGAAGTATCAGAATGCAATCTGTCTGTGGAATGAGCTACCCACACTGAAAATAATTCTAAGACTTTAGGACTAGGCCTATTTGTTTTAGCTACAAAGAAACTAGGTTTAAATAGCTCCTATAACCTTTTGGTAAATTCATTCTCCACTCTAGCCTCTCTACTTAAGATTTGTTTTAGAACACTGTGCACTGTGTAAGGGACAGTATCTGTAATTGCCACCCCGACTTTCAACTTGCAAGCATGTAAACAGACAGTGAAATGCATTATCATTGAGCTCTGTTATGTGTAGATTAAATAGATTTCTGATGATAAACTAATGCTTTTAAAAGGGATTAAAAGTTAATCCTTGTGATAAACACTTTTTTTAAAAAGTAAGTTTATGAGATTACATGTAACTGTATTTCCTCATCTCACTCTACCAAGGTCATAGCTTGACTGTAAACAATGACTAGTCAGATGGGACTTAAAAAGTTAATATCAAAGTGTGCTTTGTCTCTCATGCTTCTCACAATATTAATAAAAAGATGGCAATGCTCTTTTCATTGGTAACATTTTAAGAGATAACTTTATCATGCAAAAATATATTACTTTCTTGGGTCATAAAATATTTTGAAGATTTGATAAAGATGTATATTTGATTTGTTGAGTTTTTCAGAGGAAAGCTATCATGTAATTCAAATAAGTAAATAAAAGCATATTTGAAGTTTCATATTTGAAGGATTTATTTCCTTAGCATTTATGTCCATCAGTAAGATTCCTAAATCCTTGAATGAATATTCTTCTTATAATCAAGGACAGCAATTAATTTTTTAAATCCTCAAAATCCTTTTTTTTTATTTGTAACAAATGATAGTTTGGAACAATTTGTCAATAACTTTTATGTGAAAGTGGATTTCATGCTTTTGCATTGTTTGAATTACAAATTTAAAATCAAATAGATTCAAGAGGTTTCCTGTTGATGGTGTTTTGAATGCAAATGAAATTTAAGTTATGTTAATAAGTTATGTAAGATGTATTTTACATTAATATTCCTTCAGGTTTCTCTTGAATTAATCTCAAGTTTTTAGCAAGATCATTTTACCAGTGAACATCTTATGAAAAAAGCTAAATTTATTGTTGTATAATACATTTTTTATTACTCACCAAAAAAGAGAATAGTAAAGGCATTAATTCCGTATTGGTATTTTTCCTTTTAATTCACAAAGCTTAAAGATCTATATGAATTATCAGCTAAAGCCCAATATCAAGTATTACTTCCCTCAAAACTGTAGCTCCTTTTTAAAAAAATAAGACTGTCAGGGACTATATTGGTAGGTGAGATAAAAAAAAAAGAATACTCAGATGGGAAATACATTACTATTCTAGCTTTCTACATAGCTGTTTGTTTATTATATTAATTCTAAGTAATTTTTAGAATGTTATTCTAATTTTACAAATATTTACTGTATATATTTCCCCCCTTTTATTTTGGTAGAAAATTGGTATGTTTTGAAATAACACAAATATCCTTCCCAACCATTTCAGTTATTTTCAGAGTCCATGAAAGTTTGCCAGCTCTTATCTATCAGTAAAGTCCCCTGATCAGATAGTAACGATAGTAATAAATGATAATGACCATGGTGATACCAACAACAATGTTGTCTTTCAGAGTCCAATGCGGATGTTTCACAATGTGAAGGATGTAGGATTTCTCCAGGTGAAAGTCATCAGAGCAGAAGGGCTGATGGCAGCTGATGTCACAGGCAAGAAATTATGTCACTTCTTTAGCAACACTAAAGGTCCTTGCCTTTAAGTAGTTTTAAAATTTGCATTATGTTGGAATATAGCTTCTAAATAAAATGTCTAAAAGAAACAAAGGCTTGAATTAAATCTTAATAGTCACAAAGGGAAAGATACACACACACTCACACACACACACACACACACACACACACACACACACACACAGAGGCACATAGCTCTTTATATTGTTACTGGATATTTGAAATGAAGGGGATATTCTCCCCATATCCCATACCCAAATATGGCTAGGAGAACACTACAAAGGACAAAAGTGGGGTGGTGGAAATGTTCCCCAATTGCAATTCTCTCACATGATTCCATAACAAAAAAGCAAGTATTATTCAAGCATATATGGATTAAAGGTACTCCAAACATCTTGGCACATCTCTTTACTATGTGGGCCAATTTGGGGAACATTGAGTAAATTCATCTTAGCTTACACAATGTAAAAAGAGTATCCCACCTCTTGAGGATTTTCTCTTGGAATTGCATGAACTGGTACTGGGCATCTATGTTGTTATAGATCCATTCTCCAAGGCAAGATCTTAGGGAGACCAAGGGATCAGTGTGGTTTCATGAACTGGAAGCTAAAAATATTCTTTCTGTGTATATGCCTGGCTATTAGATGTAGGAATGGATCTGATGGTTGTTATTTCTACATTTTCCAAAATTTATATTTATAATGTCGGATTTATGACTGTGTACCTTTTCCCTAAAAACATTTGTTGTTTCATTTTCCAGGGAATGGGGGGGGGGGGTATTTTCACCATTAATTAAAAGAACCACTCTCAGAATGTTCAGTAAACATGACTATCTCTATGTATTGCCTAATGAAAGTATTCATTTGGTATTTGTGGAAATATGCCTGGCATTTACATGTGAGGAAAACTATGCTTAAAAAGAATGGCTTTGAAAAGAACTACACCTTTCCTACCATTAGAGGGCCTACAAAGATTTCATGAATAGTAGATATCATTCATTACTCTAGTGTTAAATAGATCCTGAGAAACCAGAACTGATTAAAAAGCAACTTATTAATATCTCACAAGTGAGATTATACCAGGTGTTAGTTAAATGCTATTCTCAGGATTTACTTCTGCATTTTATCAATTGCCTATTTACTGTTATGAAAGGAAAGGGTAAAATTAAAATAATTATGAGTTTGCAATTTACCCTAAGGAAATAGTGGTGAAGAAAGTAGTAGTAGTAGTAGCAGCAGCAGCAGCAGCAGTAGCAGCTGTTGACCATTGTCCAAAACTATTTTTTAAGTTCAGATATGTGTCCCTTTTAAGATCTCGTTGGGGCAGCTAGCCAGACACCTGAATTCAAATATGGCCTCATATTTGACTAGCTACATGACCATGGACAAATCCCTTAACATCTTTTTTCATCAATTTCCTTAACTGTAAAATGGGGATGATAATAGCACCTCTCTCCCAGGGTTATTGTGAGGACCAAATGAGATAATAATTATAAAGCACATAGCACAGTGCCCAGCACATGGTAGGCACTATATAAATGTCAGAGATGATGATGATGTTGATGATTGCATATGCCAATTTATATTCTCGTATTAAATGATTCCTATCAAGACCATTTTCCAAATAATCCATTTCTCTTCTGTTGGAATTTTGTTTTCTAGCTTAGTTCGAGGCAATTTTGTTGCGCAATTATTTTGATAAATTAATATTAGCACCATGTGTTTGAAGGCTCAGATACCTGCCCATAGTGATGTTGAATACAATAACATGAGATTGTCTTTTCTCAGAGAGAAGCTGTCATGACTGTTAAAATTTCATGAATATGCAAACTCTGTTAACCTGGTTGGCCTGTGTGCCACTATGGAAGTTAAAGAACATGTTCTTTCACAGGTGGAAGAATATAGATATTCCTTTCCTAATGGTACTATGTAAATTAACATGAATAACAATAGAATCTTTCCCAAGATCCAACTAGACACAATTTTATTTTTATTACACAGATTTTTCTCCCCTTTTTTATGTTTTTGGAGAAATAAATCTGATGGTTCCTCACTCAGTTTTGACCTTAAAATCTAATGTAGTCTGAATTGAAAAAGAGAGAAGATTGAGCTTTCTAGGGGCAAAGGGGTAATTTAGTCTTTGACCTTATTCACTTCTGGACCTTTTGTGGTCATCATGACATTTGTGCTGATTGCAAAAATTGGGGGACATATATTTGACTCAGAGATGGCCAGGTATACTACAAACCTTTCAAATACCCCTGCTCTCCTTGGTCCTAACTGCTTTAACTGGGAAAGAGATGAGCTTTCTGAAGATTTATCTGTGATCTGTACAAAAGAGTGCTTTTAAAACAATTGTATGTGTCACAGTGGATGATGATATCCAGATTCAACCAAAATATTATAACTCATGATTTTTTCAAAGTAATATGTCATATTTATTATGCATTTAAAAATAAGTGGCATGAAACAGGGATTAAAGGTTTAGTAGTAAAGGAAAGTATTTAGTAAACATTTATGTTTTATATCCTAAAAATTAATGTACCTGGGGTGAGGTACGTGAGTGGCATTGCATAGGATGTTTTAATGGAAGCAATATTTTCCCTGAGTGAAGTATTTTTTTGCATTTGATTGGTTGCAAATGTTGTTATTGTTTAGGGATAATATTCTTGGTTGGCATTAGTTAATTGTTTTCTAGAAATCTATATTTTTAAACTAATGAAACTCACCCTTATCCAACTTTGATCTACTTTCTTCATATTCATATGTTCATGTGATGTAAATATATAGTCCTTATAAAGCTGTAAGTTGAAATTCCTTAGTTTAAACCAAATACTTGAAAAAATAAAGTACATTTTTAGGCATGAGTACAAGAGGAAAAGATTCCGTAATCTTTTAAGTAGCCACAATCTCACTGTAGTTACAAAGAATTTTTTCCTTTTCAAAATGTAAAATTTTTCTTTTGTTACTACACATTCATTGAGAAACATTGTGATACTGTATTAACTCTGTGTGAATAAAGAGCAATTGAGACTCCCTTTGAATGAGTGAGTATAAAGCACAAATTACTTTTTAATGAAACCCTCAATTCTTTCCCTTTGCACAAAAAAAGCCTATAGCCTTGTTCAGCTGAATACTACTACAGTAGGTCACTTCAGTTAAGCCCCTAATAAACTGTTGATAGTTGAGGGTAGTTTTTTCTTCAGTCTCAATAGCCCAGTGTTGGACAGTGCACTTCAAATCATTAAGGTTAATACTGATTTGAAAAAAGAGAGAGAGATTAACTGTGGTGGTTAAGGCCTCAATTTACAACTCCCACACATACACATGCATTGAACAAGGCACAAGAATGGATTGAAATTTCCATCAGATGGGGAGCAGCCTGAGAAAGTGGCACTACAGTTTTTAAAGTTGGGCTGTGAAATTTTTCTTTAGGAGAACTTCAGAGATACTGAGAAATACTGCTCAGTACAACTCATTTACCAGTGAAAAGGTTAATGTTTTATCTGGGCATCAAACCAAAACCTTTAGACCAAATGACGCCAGTGTAACTTGGGAATTACATGGAACTAACTGGTCACCATACCCTTAGGTCAAATGTTCTTTAACATGGAACAGTTATGAGGACTTGTGTTCAAAAAAGGTAAAGGGCCTGTGGGGGGAATTTCTTGAGTGGATGAGAAATAATTCTTCTTAGAAATTAATCATCATAACTTCTAATGGTTCCTTTTCTATAGGAAGGTTGAAAATCATCTTTCAACAGATAGATTCATACTAATCAGTATTGAGATGAACCTTCTTTGCAGACTATTTAGTCCTGGGTTATTGATTCTTTGAAAAGCTAAGTAAAAAAAAGAGAAAGGATTCTTTTCTTCAACTCCTCCCCATCATTTTCCCCTGGGTTTGTTTGAGCCTCCCATGGAAGAGGTCATCCTTTCCCCAGGGAGGCCAGCCACACAATTTCAGAAACTGAGATATGGGAGAATAGACTGAAACCCTTTCAAATGATGGCCTATCTTTCACAAGACTAAAAGGTATACTAATATAAAACTCCCTCTCTGAAGGTGAATTGATCTCTCAAACTAATGCACTGTTTCTTTCACAAAACGAGAGAGAGAGAGAGAGAGAGAGAGAGAGAGAGAGAGAGAGAGAGAGAGAGAGAGCCTTTTACAATGAATACTGTCATTGGAATGGTCTTATTAAAAAAAGCACATTTTTCTAAAACAAGACCATGTATAAAGACTTGTAATCCCCCAGCCCTTAAAGTCTGAAAACCTACTAGTTAATAAGAAGAATGTTTACTACCCCTTTATTAGCATAGATTTTTCCCAAGCTTTTCTTTAGGAAAACTGTCTTCATTGTTGGAAAATATTTAAGTAACAAAACAGCCAAAAAAGACATGCTACAGTTTTTTATCAGCTTCTGTGTGAGTCTTATTATCTTAAGAAATAACAGTTAGCAGCTCAGATTCATTAGCAGAGCTAAATTTAAGCTCCATTTGACAGGCTGCCTAGAAAACATTTTGTTTTGCTGTCTGTGAGCTTTAATTAAGATGTGTTCAATTTCAGTCCTCCTCTGTCCTCCCTCCCCCCCACCCCCACTTGCTGTGTCACAGACCGGCGATCAGACACTTTTAGATGGCCCAGCCCATGACTTTGACCTTCTGCGCAGTCCAGCGTTCCCTGGGGAACCGTTCAGCTCATGAGGTCTGATTTCACACTTCCAGGATGCCTCGGCTCTCTTAACAATGACAGGGAGACAAAGCCCTTTAGAGCAGGCCGCATGGGGACTTGTTTAAATTGGAAACTAGAGAGGAGTCAAGGAACAAGGTTATGGGCTACAGAATAGTGCTTTTAATAAAGAGCTCACAGCTCTGGTTCAGCTCAAAGAGGTCTACCTCTGTACAATTAATTGAGCCATTTATCTGGAGCATCTTAGGCCTCTACTTTCTCACAGAATTACGTGATAAATATCAGCTAAGAAGCAAATGAGATATGCATGAAATGAATTTTTAACACTTTGATTACTGTGCCTCCGGTCTTCATTAAAAGTAAATTTATTTGTATTTCTGACCTCATTATCAGTAGGCTGTCTGCATTTTATTGGCTTTCTGTGATTTCCAGCTTGAGATTGTCATAAAGGTATATTTTGTATAGAGATTTATACAATTTGGATTTATTATTCTTGGTATCTTAATCCTGTACATCACAGGATTCTTCAGAAAATGAATCGAAAATGCAGCTGTAGAGAAAAGGGCGAGTGCTACTCTTTGAGAGTATTATATATGATTGGAGAAATACCAAGTACATATACTGCACGTAGACAAGATACAATCTCAAAAAAAAAAATCAATTAACTTTTGTGTCCTGTGCAGTGAGTTACTCCACTCTAAGTCTGGCATATGTAAATGTTTCTTAGAGTGCCCTACAAAGTTCAGTTCACATCATTTGATGAAAAAAAAATGATTTAAGATTGTTCCTGTTGTATAATTGCAGCCATTTCAAATCTAAATGTGTGTGACACAAAATTGCAACTACATTCAGTTTCATTGATAATATCTACTAAAAATAGTCCTATCCTCTATGGTCATAGATTTGTAGTTTTCATTTATTTCACTGATGTGAAGAAAACAATGAGAAAAATAAATCCTACTTTTAACTATTCAGCTGAACAGAGAGTATATCAAATGTAGCAGAACTTCAATGCTACAAGTTTCTAGATTATCTAAGGAGGCAATCATGAAAAAAAATAAAAGGAATGGATTGAACACAATATTTTTCACATTTGAAATGCTGTTGTGTTAATAGCATCTTAAATTATAACACCTTAAACAATATTACTAGTTCCAATAAACAGTGTGCATTAGTGTTGTTCCAAAAAAAGGAAACCTATTATTTGTTTTATACAGCATTACTGTTATGTAGCTTAATCTTGCCTCACTACTTTCAATAACTGGGCATAGTAGAAATTTTACCCCATTTTGATAATAAGCCATCAGATCTGCTGTTCACTTGGTATCACAATAGTACTCACCTATTTGGATTTGTGGAATAACACTACCTAAATCTGATGGAAATAAGTCAATCTTCTGCTTCTCATGGTAACAGGTAGCCATGGACACCAAATCACACTACAAAAGAAAGTAATATACTTATACAAAAAGTAATATACTTATAGTAATATACTTATACAAAAGAAAATGCTCCTTTCTCTTTCCTTTCTCTTACTGCCATTAAAAAAGCTAAAACCACTTCTAGTTACTGATGTGAGAAGCTATTCTTCCCAAACCAAACAGATGACACCAAATATTTCAGATAATACAGAGGGATATCCAGCAATAATGATACACTTGGGTCTAGATTTGTGCATCCTAGGAAATTGTTGAGGTCTTAAATTATTCCTATGGCATCCACATGTTCAGAAGGTACTGCTTCTGAACATGGAAGTCAGAGACTGTGGTAGAGTAAGAAAAAAAGTTAATATAGTAATTTGGGTTGATCTACTCATGAGGAAAAGAATGATAGTGTGGAACTCTAAACTTATTAATGTGGTCAGTAATAATTCCAGGGATGCAGATTCCAAACTATTCATGCCCTTTCGTTCTATTTGATTCTTGTACATGCCACTCAATAAATCCTTCATAGGGAGTCCACCTAATGTGCTTGGTGTCTCTACCTTCATTACACTGCAAAGATACCAGTGGAGCACAGAGGCCGTAATTAGTTATCACTCACTTTCAACACATGACTGGTCTACCTTCTTTGCTTGTAATCTATATCTCTCATGTCATCATTTACATAAGCACATAGTAAGTGTTTAATGAATATTGATTGATTGAGAAACTGGAATCTTATATATGAAGACATGTTTCTTAGAAATATAATAATAAAGGTACAAATGCAAATATCCTAAAGAAAAATGCTTGAAAAATTATACTTAACAAAACGTTATTGCCCATTGCCAATAATGACATAAGTTTATTAGTGACATTATATTGCAGTCTATGAATTCCCTTTGTACCTTTCCATTGGCATTTGAATAACATTCCACTTTAAGTCTTTGGAGAATGTGATATGCCATGACTTGTAGCCATAAGCATCACTGGAAAAATATTGTAAAAAAATTAAAAATCATTAAACACATCACTCAGTAATCCCCAAAGTAATCAGCTTATTTTCCTCCATCTGTTCTATGTTGAGCCCAGTTTATTTTTCTATTTGTTTTATCTCTCAAAAATATTTGTACTAATAATCCAACTCTATGGATTGTCATCCAACTATGTATTATAGGCATTCTTTATCCACTTGATTTTTTCAGTGTGGATGGTTAGGCTGAATTCTTTTGAATAAATATGGATCTTTAGAAAGCTCTGTAATGTTCCAGGTCTTAACACATAATATACCAAGTCATCTGCAAACAGAGAACCTGATCAACTCTAGGGAATCCCTCTTCTTTAAGGACCATGTACTTGTCACTTTTCATGATACTCATGAACTTTTGTGAACAGATATTGTTATTTTATGCCTCACTTGAAATTATAACTCAAGGATCATCCAACACAATTATTGTTGTTGCTATATCTTTCAAAGAATCTTCTGAGTTTGACATGGGGTAGGAAGACATTTTGGTAAAGAAGAATCTAAGGCAGAATTCTTTTACCAAATCAACTGCATATTTATAGTTAAAACATAAGTACACTGGGATTGTGTATGATCTATTCTCTTCAGTCAATTGAGTGACTGTAAAAATGCTATACTATATCACGTGCAACAGCTTGCCTATTCTCTTCCCATATCTTCATCTACATACTCTATATTTTGGTATGTGTATGCATATAAAAATTCTTATGAGTCTATTGTATGTATGACAATCAGGAGTTAATATTTCTTTCACTCATCTTTTTTTAAGTAACTTCCAAGATTTTTTAAAAAACAAACAAAATTATCCTCTCCTCTTTCATGGATCTTGTCCCTCAATATCCTCAAAATTGTGCTGCCACCAAAATGGACCTCTCTTATGCAATGCATCATTTAAGCCAAATGCTCTTCCCATCCTTGTTTACTTTATTGTCATTTTTGCTTCCCTGTGAAGCTCACTGGGAATGCTTTTATAGTCCAAATGTAGAGACTCCACTCACCTCTATGGCATAGATTTCCTATTAAAATCTTGAGTAATCTTTCCTATTTGGGGTTTCTATGTTGTCTTTCAGTTTTATGCTCAAGTGCCCTCAGGATGATTTTATTTAGTTAACTTTATCATGAAGCTTCCTGGAAAATTCTTTTAACCTCCATTGGTTTTCATACTTTTATGAGAGAGTATTGCTTATAATCTTCCACTATTCCCCTCGGTAAGATTTTACAATTTTATATTCTAATCTGATGTTGTCCTTACTTGCCATATTACTGCCCAGTAAGTAAATCAAATACATCTAACTGACATGATGTCTAGGTTCTTGGTGACTAATTTATACTGATCAGCCTTCCTTAGAAAATGGAAATAATCTATACAGACAACTTTTATTCAGTTCCCATTTTTGGTACCAAACAACTTTTTTTTAAATAGGCCACCTGGAAGTTTCCTCAATTGTATAACTAATCTTCATATTTCCCCTTTCTTTACTTTGATGTTAATTTTTATCTTTGCTCTAAGAATTTGGTGATCTGACTATATACAAACAACTGCTTCAGAAGTGACTCCCAAATCAGTAACCCAGTATTTTTTTCTGTTAAAATGCTATCAGTATTTCTTCCTTTCCTCCTTTTCATTCTCCTCTTCCTTCTTCTCTTCCTCTTCTTCCTCTTCCTCCTTCTCCTCCTCGTCCTCCTCCTTGTTCTTCTCCTTCTTGCATATGACATTATTTAGTTGATGCCATGTCCTAAAGATCCCAACTTTCTTCTTGGAGAAAGTATTCATCTTGTATAGGTATGAAGTGGTGATATGGTCTATAGACTCTCATTCCTTATTCCTGTAACATTTTTTCCACATATATTCTTCTTGGCTATTCTCCCCTATATTCATCTTTGCATTAAAGTCATTAAGTATTAAATCTTATGTTTATTTAAAATGTAAAATATCTTACTGATTTATTTGCAGAAATTCATCTATATTCTAATCCTCAACAATTAGATCATAAGGTACAATTATTTTCGTTGTGGTCTCTCAAATGCTTATCATGAATCCACAATATGAGATGGTGAAATTACCAGAAAGTATTTCCAATTGCAAATGAGAGAGAAGAAACTTATACATAAAGTAATTCATTCTTATCTATGGAACTGAATAAGGTATCCCTGGGATTTTGCTAAATGTTTCAGAAAACATTTTCACATGATAAAAGCTCATAGTTTGAAGGTGGATGGTAACTTGATTTAGGTCATTATCTTCTGCTGTTAACATTTACTTAACTTGGCTGTAAATTTGGGAAAACTTGCAATAATACTGAAGTGTGCATGGACTGCCCCTTAGCCCAGTGCCCGGCACATAGTAGGTGCTTAATAAATGTTGATTGATTGATGTGAAACTCTAATCTGATAAATGAAGACATGTTTCTTAGAAATATAATAATAAAGGTACAAATGCAAATATCCTAAAGAAAAAAATACTTGAAAAATAATACTTAACAAAATGTTATTCCTCATTTCAAGAACAAGAAGTAGTGGGGTTTTTACTCCATGATGGACAAATTTCTTTACTAATTAACTTATCAAAATAATATTTGGAGTCATATGCACCACTCCATTATCCAATCAACTAAATGTTCAATTTATATCCTACTATATCCAACAGTGTTAAAATATATCAAATGAAAAATTAAATTTATAAGATAATTTATCACTTTTAATATGCACTAGAGATCTAATCTGATAGTCTGTTAATACATCACGTTGGGAATCTTTACTAAATAGTCGTTAAACATGAAGTGTGTAGGTGCTTTTTCTCTGCCTCACCTGATCTATCAAACTTGGCCGATCCCCTCATCTCCTCTGGCGTCAGAACATCCCCATATTTCCCTCACTGCTGACGCTTCTTCCTGCTTGGTCCACTTTGTTCTCTTTCCACACCCTTCTCTTTGTGATGCCATAACACTAGGACTAAAGGCAGTATTCAGTTCTACAAACCCTTGAGACTTCCCATCACCTTCTTACTTCTGGAAGCTTCCTCCCATTTTGAAGTGAGGGGTCAAACTGATCCTTATACTTAATGTTCCATGCATTTCCATGATGGAATTTTATGTCTCTAAAGAGCGGGATTTCCCAAAGTAATTTCATTTCTTTAAAAGGAGCCTACAATCATGTATGGATGGAATCCATAGATTCTGGTCAATGAAGTCTGAGGAAATGGAACAAAGCTCCAATAAATGAATAATCATAGTTTAGAACTGGGAGGGACCTTCGTGGTCATCTAGGACAACTGTCTCATCATATAGATGGGGAAACAAAGTGAGGTATAAGTATTTGCCCAGTGTCACATAGGTAGTAGAGGTTGATGTGAGATCCACATCTTCTGACTGCAAATTTACTGGTCTTTCCTGTGCACCATAGAAATAAAGGGAAAAATTTTTGTAAGAAAAAAATTATTTTATGATTATTTTATGATATTATTTTAAAATAGCTTAAGGCTATTTTTATAAAGAAATGATACTTCCTTTACTTAAGAATATTATTGATAATTCCATATTTAATATTTCAAGGGAATTTATCATAAAAACTTTCTTATGGAACCCGAATTTGTGCCTCATTGAACACAGTTTGGTATTTGGTCTAAGATTTCACTTTAAGCGCCATGTGGTGAACATTGAAAAAAGCCTTATTATTGTTATACCCTAGAATCAGATTTAGTGGGAAGCTAGGGAAGAGTGCTGCTTAATTTAATTCTACCAATCAGATGTTTAAAATATGTTTAGGTCAGCCAGTGAATAGGACAAAGGTTAAATCTCAATCTCTAGTGATAATACACTGGCTGGAAGATGTCTCTGACATACGTTGCTTTTTGTTCTGATGTACCCAATGGTATTCTTTCAACTAAAACATTGTTATATGTTGTGATTAGAAATTCCAGATAGGAAAAAGGACAGATGGCAACCTTGATTATAATGAAAAGAGATTAAAGTATAGTCATTTCAAACTGTGGCAACTGAGGAAATTGAACCAAAGAGCTTAATTTTGTGGAAGGTAGGCCCAATAAAAGGCCCCCATGGGCCTGAATTGCTTTCCATGCTATTGAATGTCCCCTCTCTTTTCAGAGATGAGATGAACAAAAGAGCGGTCACTTACCACCCCCCCACCTTTTATGGCATATCACATGTAGAAAACTGTGTGACTTGTCAGCATTAGAATGACCCTGGACAAAGCCCACCTCCAAGGGATCAGGATTAACTCTTCTAGTGTGCAGGCAAAAATATCACTCAGCATCTTTCAGTGACTTTAATGCCCAGGCCAAGGATTTGCACAAACTGGGGTCATCTACTTGCCCACAAAACAGGTACAGAATAAGCAGCATCAGTATAAAGTTTCCCACAGTATCAAGTCAATGTGTAGCTGCCTTGTCTTCAAAAAGCATCCTTTATAGATTCAGTCATGGCACTCAGTCCTTGGTGCCTTGTTAAAAACTATCAGAAAGGAGGGACCTTGTTGTATGTAAAATTATCTACTCAAAAAAGTGTTAAGGCATATATGTTATTAATTCAACACATGCTAATAGCAACTTGGCAACTTCTTATCTGATACAGATTTCTATCCTTCTCAATAACTTCCTTAGATTATCTATAAAGATTATTGATTTAAAAATCTTTAACTGGAAAATAAGAAAGCATATCAACTTCATTCCCTCCCCAGGATAACATAGAAAATGGGCAGAAATTAGTAATATTACATGTAATACAGATGAAGAGAAAGGTCTATATGTGAATCAGATAAATAAACTGGACAAGTATAGGACAGAAAAACAGATTACTTAAGAGAAAAGGACCTGGAGGAGGGGGTTAGTAGACTTCACAGTCAGTAAAAATAAACTGTTTATGCAACACCAAGAGGACTTGGGTTGCATTAATATGGTCAGACAGATCAGACCTTGTGTGAAATAGCAGGTCTAATTCTGAAGAGCACCATCTTTTAAGAAGAATGTTGACAAGGTAGGGTTTGTCCAAGGAAGGATGCCCAATCTATTGATTGGGGTTCATACTGATTATCTATGAGAAGCAATAAATTAAAGGAATTAGAGCTAGTTAGCCTGATTAATAGAAGACAATGGATGGGAAGATGATAGATTTGATTGTAGACTTTAAATACTTTAAGAGTCATCATCTGGGGGTAGCTAGGTGGCACAGTGAATAGAGGATGACCCTGGAGTCAGGAGGACCTGAGTTCAAGTCCAGCCTTAGACACTTAACACATATTAGCTCTGTGACCTTAGGTAAGTTACTTAACCCCAATTGCCCTCCCCCCTCCAAAAAAAAAAGAGCTATTGTCTGAAATAATAACTAGCACTGATATAGCACTTTAAGGTGTGTGAAGCCCTTTACATATGTTATCTCATTTGATCCCCATGATAACCCTGGAAAGTATGTTCAATTATCCTCATTTGACAGATGAGGAAATTTAAGACTGGGAGAGATTAAGTGACTTGTCCAGGGTCACATATCTGAGATAGGATTTGAATTCAGGTCTTCTTGACTCTGAGGGCAACCTTTTCGCTACACCAGTTACCTGTCAAAGAAAAGTTTGACTTTTTTCCCCCTTGACCACAGCAGGAAAATATAAGCTCTATGGGTAGAAATTAGAGAGAGTTAGATTTTTGGTTCAAGATAAAATCAATCTCTTAAGTATTCAAAACTTAGGCTACCTGGCAAGGTAGTGAATTGCACATCAGTCAGTCCACAAACATTTATCAGGTGCTTACCAGGCACTCTTCTAATTGCTGGATTTACAAAAGGAGGCAAAAGATAGTCCCTGTTTTCAAGGAGATTACAGTCTAATAGAGAGAACATACAAGCAGCAGGATGACCTCCCAGGACCCTCGAGTTCTAAAGCTACTTTCCTATAAAACTATATTTTAAAATAATGAATGTTTCAAAACTATGTTCCTATATCAATATGCACCAGTGGTGCTTAACTTTCCTTGCATGTATCATGGATTGCTGTGACAGTTCTGTGAAGCCTATGGAACCCTTCTCAGAGTAGGGTTTTTTATTTTAACGTACAAAATAAAATAGAGTAGATTGCAAAGGAAATCAATTATGCTGAAGTAGAGTTATCATAATACTAAAAATAAATAAGTTCATGGACCCTAGGTCAAGAACCCCTAATCCATAAAGTGAATCTATGTACCTTATTCCTTTGGGAGCCAAGATGAGCTCCTACTGATAATGTAAATCCTTTTTTCTTTTTTATTACAAATTCAACAGTTACTGACATCTTAAGAACAGGGCAGAGGACTATACAAGAAATAGTGAAATATCCTATTAGAGTGTGGATTTTTAGTATATATATATTACTATATATTATATACTAACTATTACTATGTATACTATATACATTAATTATATAGTATGTATGTGTGGGTTATGTTAACTAAGTAGTTTGTGTGTAAGGAAACATCTGTAACTTGCTTATTCCTAGATATACTCATTCCTGGTCTGGGATGGTAAGTGGAATACCATCATTAATCATTCTAATGTCTCTTATATGTGTGTGTATATGTAGATATAGATATATAGTATGTATCATTTTAATATATACCTCTATAATATGTGTGTATATGCTTATATATATGCACATGTGTGTGTGTGTATATATATATATATGCCTAACTAGGTAGTTAATTGATCTAAACGGCTTAATTTATTTATAAAGAAACATCTGTAATTTGATTATCTCTAGATATGTATCTGTAGTGGTTGGTGATGGATGGAATATCATAATTTATCATTCTATTTTATCTATCTACATATATATACACATACACATATGTATGTACAAATAAAAATATATTTGTACATTCACATGCATATGTGTGTGTGTATGTAGGTATGTCTATAGTCCACTCATTAGCATGTAGTCCCTTCCTTCAACAAAGGGACTTTTCTTTTGCTTCTTCTTGGTTTCATCAGCTCTTAGCATACACTAACTGTAAGTGTTTAATAAACGTTTGCTAATTGACTGCAAGTTTACATGATTTACCTAGTTTCATACAGCCCCTAAATACCAGAGCCAGAACTTGTCCCTGGGTCCTCCTGACTCCCAGCCCTGTGTTCTTTCCACCCCATGACAATGCCTTTCTCTTCTGAGCCTGTTTTGCTGGAGGCCAAGGGACTGTTAGACTGAGCTCAGCTGCTATGCTAATAAGGCATTAGATGAGTTCACTGATGAAAAGATTAGGGAGTCTGAGTTTTCTCCTTCATTTTGGCACTTTATGTGTTCTGTAATAAACTTATTATCTTTCTCTATGCTCCCGTCATGCCATATACATATTTCTAGCAGTCGTGTAGGACAGTCATTGCAAATAAGAACAGAGAGCCAAAGGCTGAAAACAAGAGCTCTCTGGAGTTTTGGTCCATGGAAGGCCAGGTTACAAATGTCCTTTCTTTCTGATACTGCTGCAGCAAATACAATTCCTCAGATATTTTAAACGGGCAAAGTTGCATATCACAAAATGACTAGAGCATTAAAAGGATAAAAGAAGGAATAATTAAAGAGGTAATTGATGGTTAGGACCATCTCTAGTGTCTCTGCAATTGTTTTTGTTTGTTTAAATGGCAGCTAATCAAGGCAACTGAAATTTAGGGACTGACAATCCACTCTTTTAAAGCACCGTTTAGCAAGCTAGATGTGTTGTCCATTAATTGTGGGTAAGCAGCTCTTTAAAAAAAGGCCATGATGTTAAGCTGTTTTGTGGCAGAGTTAAGGGACAGCTTAAACCATATATTTGCTATTTTTTTATTGTTACAAGTGCATTTCCATGTTTATTGTCTACTCAGTATGGTGTAACAGGACACTTTCTTAATATTATTGGAGAGTAACACTGAACAAAAGAGGAAGTTTGAAAGCAGGAGATGAATTACAGGATAGATGTTCAAATTAAATTATTATAGATAAGCAAGAGGACACTCTTCCTCATTTCCTCCCCAAGGCTACCCACCTTTTATTTCTCTCTTTGACAGACTGCAGGACCTTTCCAGGCCGAACACCTTCCCAAATGCTTAGTGACCTTTGGGGGAAAAGAAAGGGCTGATTTGGTTAATCTTTATGAATTGGTTCTGCTTTCCAGGGAATAATGGCATGATATGTTTAAATCTTTCAACACTAATATCCGCAGCAGAAATACACTAAAAACCCATGATCTACCAGGGTATGCCTTGAGAATTGCTCAGTGTCTATTAAACCACATTTCAAATGGCACATATTTTTTAAAACAAAATTTAAAAATAATGAAATAAATTTCAAAAAAACACAAGTTTAGACTTTAAAGTTATTTGAAGGAGCTAACATAATATAGTTAATTGATTTCATGAAAATATATTAAAAGAAATAATATTGGAAATAGGGGTGTGTTGGTTCCATAGGAACAATGACACAGTGATATTTATGATTTCATAATTGGGTAAGTGACTGAATAATATGGCATTGGGTTTTGATTACATTTTATTGGGGAGGATAAGGAAAAAGGAATAAACATATGTGTGTATAGCTGTATGTGTATGTATACTAAGCACTTTATATTATTTAATTCATCCTCATAAACAATCCTACAAGGTAGGTAGTTATACCCATTTTACAGTTGAGGAAACTAAGGCAAACAGAAGTTAAATGACTTGCCCAGGGTCACACAGCTACTAAGCGAATGAGACTAGATTTAAAGCCAGGTGTTCCTGACTTCAAATCCAGCACTGTATCCACGGTACCACCTCCCTTCCTCTAATGACTTAGTGAGATTACATTTGTTAGGATAACATTAGGCAAGGTTTTTCTGTGTTTTTCTGTATTTACTTATCTGTATTTACTATGCTACTTCTAGACAGTACAATGAGATGTGCTGTTGATAGCTTTACTATGATGATACATATTCCTATTAGCTTTGAAGGATTAGGTCTTAACAACTTGCTGTCCAAATTCTATGCCTATTGCAAAGACTTTTTTTAAACTAATTTTTCAAAACTTCTGCCCTGGTGTCCAAAAGACTTTGCCAGAAGAATACAGCCTCTAGCAGGTCCTACAAGATGAAAAGTCTTATTTTCAGAGGCTACACCTCACTATAGGTTGATTTTCTGTCTTGTAAAGACCAGCCTAGATAAGTTTGGAAAAGCCAGAGAAATGGCCACAAAATGATGGATTTTTCAACTCCATCGATTCAATAAGACATTGATGAACCCTGACCTGCATGGAGGAAATCATTGGTGCTCATAGTGTTATAAAACCTATTTCCAGGGCAGCTAAGTGAATATTGTTACAGTGTTATAAAACCTATTTCCAGGCGCAGTGAATAGAGCACTAGCCCTGGAGACAGGAGGACCTGAGTTCAAATCTGACCTCAGACACATAACATTTAACTAGCCTGTGACCTTGGGCAAGTCACTTAACCCCAATTGCCCTGCATTTTCCCCTCCAAAGTGCAAAAAAAACAAACAAAAAAAAAAACCAAAAAAACAAAAACGAAAAACCCCTATTTCCAAAAAAATTAAGTTTTTGAAGCACTCTTGGAGTTTCCTCTGGATACTAAATAAATAATTAGCTAATTCAGTGCTGTGTATTTAAATATCTAAATATCTGAATGAAGCACTTTTTCTGGAAATCACTTTTTAAAAAAGGCTGCAGTCAGAAAAACCATCAGAGTCCTATATAAATGTTACTATAGAAGAAGGTGCCCTAGCTAATTGAGCCTACCCTGTCATTGTGCAGTAGTGGCTCACATTTTCTATTAAGCAGATATGTGAGATTGACATAATACAAACCTGTAAACTTTTTAAAACACTTTGAATAAAACTCTAGGCCCCTAATTCAGTGGTTTCTTAAGAGGCATGATCTTAAGGCATGATCACAAGGGTATGTGATCAATTCTTATCCTGATGATAGTCAGTCTTGAGGCTTTTCTACATTAACCACACCTATCCTTTCTCTCCTTCCCCCTGACACTTCCTGACTTGACCCTTCCCTCTGCTATGCAAGATCCTACCTCCCCCGCCCCCACAACTTGAACCTTGAGAGTCCCTAATGAGAATTAAAATCTAACCTCTAGCCAGACACAGACAACAACAGTTGTATAGGTGCCAATGGGAAGATCCCCACCTTATCCCAAAATGACCTTGTGGCTGTGACAAGAACCACTTGCAGGGTCGATCTTCTGTGCTGGGGCAGCCATTGTGAGTAAAAACCTTGACCCCACCACATGCCTACACACGTTTTTTTTTTTTTCATTCTGGGTGGGCCAGAGTGAATTGCACAGTATGAATGAGCCCAGATGAGTTGTGGTCCCTTTACACGACCTTTCCCCCCAAACTCAGCTCTCTTCCAAATTGCCCTATTGCTATCAAGGGCACCGCTGCCCTTCTAGTCATTCATGTTTGTATTTTCTTTCACTTCTATGTTCAATAAGTTACCAGTAAGTTGTCATTTCCAACTCCACAACATGTTTTTTGACATGGCTGCTTCTCTAATTCAGATCTTCACCATATCTCTCTTGGCCTATTGTAACAGCCTCCTAATTGGTCTTCCTATAATTCTCTTCTGCCTCCAACCCATTGTCCCCACAGCTGCCCAAGTGATATGTTCTGAAGTATAAGTTTGGCCACATCACTCTCTACTCAGCAAACTCCAATGGGTCCCTATGGACTCCAGGAGCAAAAATCATTTCATTTTTCCCTTCTTTTTTAAATTTCTATTTTTTATAAGTTTATAGTGTATGTAATGATTAGTGCAGTAGTGAGTGATATAATTTATTTAAAAATACACATATTAGGGGCAGCTAGGTGTGACACAGTGAGTAAAAGCATCAGCCCCAGAGTCGGGAAGACCCGGAATTGGTTCCAGCCTCAGAACTTAGCACCCACACATAAATAACTAGCCATGTAACCTTGAGCAAGTTACTTAACCCCAATTGCTTTTAACAAAAAAAAAAAATACATATATTGGGGAGAGGCGCATGCCCAAAAAAGTTTATCCTGATAGGGGTACACAATTGTCGAAGTTTGGAAACTACTGCTAGCTTTGATCCAGTTAGAATTTGGACTTTCCTGTTTCTTGTCATTTGTTTTGGTTTTTTGGTTTTTTTTTTTTACTCTCTTCTGGACTCATGACCTTGCTACCTGATTGGCTAATGGCTGGAGCTGACTGAGAGGTGTGACAATGCAAATGCTAGGAAAGCCAATACATACAAAATGTATTTCTATACAAATGAAATACTTCCCCTGAGTACAAAATTCCGGTGAACCACAGGCCATCCCCAAGACTTCTATATAATACAGGGTCATTTTCATTGAATGTGTATACCTCCTCTCAAAAAAATTCATTTGCATATGAAAACATTTTGCTCTTATGTAAATTCATTCACCAAAAGTCTTTCATGTGAGGTATTTGGTTCAGTGGTCCTACACAGTCACAGCTAAAGACACTGGTGAGAATACTGTCTAAAGCTAAGGATTAATGTAACTGTACAAGAATAATAAGTGTCTAAAGTTTAAGGATTAAGTGATTTATGTCAATGTTCAGAACTGAGTTCTTCAGGAAAAGGCATAGGGATTGTGATTTCATCAGCGTAGGGCACTCCTGGGGAAGGAAATTCTCTCTATAAATGCAGTTTGACACCTTCATTGCAATTTGTCATTTTAAAGACTTCATTTTTTCCTATTTCTTTTTAATTATTTTCTATTTATCCTGTATATACCATTGTTTGTACGTATGTATTTGCTTATTGTTTCCCCCATTAGATTATGAGCTCCTTGAAGGAAGGGTCTGTCTTTTTTATATCCCCAGCATTTAGCACAGTGCCTCAGGCTTGTAGGTGTTTTGTGAATGTGTATTGACTGACTCTTGAATTGACTGGAGCACTGTGATGCTTAAATTATTTACCTTAAATCACACTGCCTATTCTGTCAGAGGTGAGACCTGAACTTGGATCCTATCCTCTATTCCACATTGCCTCTCTCTAAGGATGCTGTAAACAAGGGATGCCAGATGTATGGCTCATTGTGGTTTACAATATTCCTGGGTGCAACCAAACCAGATTAAAATGTAATTAGGAAATATTTAACAAAATAAATAGATATACAACAAAAAGTAGATAATGTTAATATGTGCGCTTTTTTTTTTTTTTTGCTTTTTTGGAGGTCACCTGGGGTTAAGTAACTTGCCCAAGGTCACACAGCTAGGTTTTTGAGGCTGGATCTGAACTCAGGTCCTCCTGACTCCAGGGCCAGCGCTCTATTCACTGCGCCACCTCGCCGCCCTGACATGTGCTTTTCTAAGTCAATATGTAATCCACAGGGATCCTTATGTACTGTCTATGAGCCTCAGTTTCTATCTGAGTTGACATTATTGCTATAAACAATAATAATAGTAATAAAATAACCTAATTTCACAACACTTCATAGTTTACAAAATGCTTTCTTCACAAGAACCTTATAAAGCTTATGTAGCACAAGCATTATTATCTCGGTTTTAGAGATGGGGCAACTGAGGCCCAGAGAGGTGGTCAAAAAACTAGTTGGTATCAGAGCCAAGATTAAAATCCAGGCCTTTTGATTTCAAGTCTAATGCTTTTTCTATTGTTCCACGTTACTGCTTCAAGGGAAAATTAGACATTTTTAGATTGGAAAAAATGAGCATATATCAAGAAGCACTATGGACAGGTAGTTCAGAATGATTTGTTTTCTTCCTATTACTTTTTTTCTTTTGAATCTAAACACTTTTTTTATTTCCTACTATATCTAACACATTTTGAGCTTTCAAGAATGATGGTGCTTACAAGTAGGAAGGAAAATGTTTTCTATTGGCTGCTTATGACATGACAAGCACTCTCTTTGGGATTCCTCTTATGTACCAGGAATGTTGAATTCTAGTGTCATTGACTAAGGAAAATGGGTAGGAAGTAGTTCTAGGTGGTGCTTAAGCGACTGCGTGGGAGTGTGTGTGTGCTTTTTAAGAGTTCAATATTTTCATTACTATTGAAAAGAGTGATTTGTTAAGTGATTTATTAATGTGCCATGACTATTGCTGAG
Source organism: Gymnobelideus leadbeateri (assembly GCA_011680675.1). Classification (NCBI taxonomy): domain Eukaryota; kingdom Metazoa; phylum Chordata; class Mammalia; order Diprotodontia; family Petauridae; genus Gymnobelideus; species Gymnobelideus leadbeateri. The sequence continues at coordinate 48,471 of WOXC01011817.1, forward strand.
GAGTTATTAACTAAATAAACCCCCATCAAAACAAAAGTGCAATCTGTCTTCTGCACAATGTCTGTGGGGTTGGATGACTTTATTGAAATCTTTATGGGTTAAGTACTGCAAAGCATCAAAAAATAGAAAAGACTTGGTATTTTGGAGGGGGGAAGGCTGGACAGTTGGGGTTAGGTGACTTGCCCAAGGTCATACAGCTAGTAAATGTCAAGTGTCTGAGGCCAGATTTGAACTCAAGTAATCCTTACTTGCTCTATTCACTGTACCACCTAGCTGCCCCAAAGGTTTGATATTCTAATGGAGAATCCTTATAATAAAAACATTTTAGCCAACAGTAAACTACAAAGAACCTAGACCTTCTTGGGCTATGAGCCAATCAGAGTAATTAATGAAAGAAATAAATTTTGGGAAGTTCCATTGAATAGTAGAGACCTCAATTTGAGAAATTAAATATTATTCTTGCAAACAAAACTAGGCTCCTAGAATCGTAGATTTGGTGCTAGAAAGGACTTGCAGGGCCATCCATCTAGTACCCTTTTTTCATAGATGAGTAAACTGAAGCCCAGAGGAGTGACTTGCTTAAGGTCACATAGGAAGTAGCAAAACCAGGATCTGAACCAAAGTCCTCAATTGCCAAGTTCAGTGTTCTTCCCACTGTAAACACACAACTCACAGCATTAATTTCTCGCATTTCAGATCTCATGTAGATTTTATTTCTGTATCCATTACTCTTCATTATTTTATTCCTGAGCTTCAGGAGTTAGTTGGGAAGTGTTATAAGTCCTGATTTTGAGTGGAAAGAAATACAGAGGAGGAAAGGAAAGTCAGTAGCAAAGACCTGCTCACGCCGTACCTTTATCCTAAGTTGTTTAACTTTTAAACTACTGAGTTTAAACTTAACTAAGTTGTTTAAACACTTGATGTTTAAACTTGAAGCTCTCCAGGGACACTGCCATCGCTTTGGCTTCAAAGTTTGTCACTTATACTGTTGTGAGCAGTTGTTGTAGGTCAGGTGCATATTCCAATCCAGACAGCTGAATGATACAGTGCTGGAGGGCAAGGTCTAGATTTTTCTTTCTTTCTTTCTTTCTTTCTTTCTTTTCTTTCTTTCTTTCTTTCTTTCTTTCTTTCTTTCTTTCTTTCTTTCTTTCTTTCTTTCCTTTCTTTCTTTCCTTCCTTTCTTTCTTTCTTTCTTTCTTTCTTTCTTTCTTTCTTTCTTTCTTTCTTTCTTTCTTTCTTTCTTTCACCACCTAGCTGCCCAGAGGCCTAGGTTTTTCATTTCTTTTGTGTATTTCAAAGAGCTCTATCAATCAGTGAACATTTATTAAGCACCTACTATGTGCCAGGTGCTGTGTTAAGCTCTGGGGATACAAAACGAGGCAAAAGACAGTCCTTGCCCTCAAGGAGCTTACAATCTAATGGGGAAGACAACGTGCAAACAAATATACGCAAAGTAAGCTATATACAGAATGTTGTTGTTCAGTCATTTTTAGTTGTGTCCAACTCTTTGTGACCCCATTTGGGGTTTTCTTGGCAAAGACATTGGAGTGTTTTGTCATTGCCTTCTCCAGTTCCAGATAAGGAAACTGAGGCAAACAGGGTTTGAGTGACTTGCCCAAGGTCTCACAGCAAGTAAGTGTTTGAGGTCAGATTTGAACTTGAGGATAGGAGTCTTCCTTAACCTAGGCCTGATACTCTATCCACTATACCACCTACCTGCCCTAATATATAGGATTAAAATGAAATAATTAAGAGAGGGAAGGCACTAGAATTAATATGACTTGAGGAAGTCTTCCAGTAATAAATGGGATTTTAGTTGGGATTTAAAGGAAGCCTGAGAGGTCAGGAGTAGAGCAGAGAAGGGAGAGCATTTCACTAAGAGCTGGAAGATAAACTGTTAATTCACAAAATGGCCAGGAGGCCACTGAATCAAAGTGTACATGTTTAGAAGTAAGGTGGAAGGAGACCAAAAAGATAAGAAAGGACTAGATTATGAAGGACTCTAGATATTCAATTCAACAATTGTTTTCTAAGTTCTCATGATTTGTGAAACTTGGGCATGTAAAGGAAGGAAGGGAGGAAAGAAAGAAAGAAAGAAAGAAAGAAAGAAAGAAAGAAAGGGAGGGAAGGAGGAGGGAAGAAAGGAAGGAAGGGAAAAATGGGAGGGAGGGAAGAAAAGAAGGAAGAAAGAAAGAGAGAAAAAAGAAAGAAAAGAAAAGGAAGGAAGGAAGGAAGGAAGGAAGGAAAAAAGGAAGGAAGGAAGGAAAAAAGGAAGGAAGGAAGGAAGGAAGAGAAGGAAAGAAAGAGAAAAACAATACTGCTTTTAAGTAGTATCTCTTCTGTGTTTTACACAGAGATGCTTCCTAAGTACTTACTGAATGTTCACTCTTTGGGAAATGGAACTGGCCTAAGAAATGCATTCACTCATTCAACAAAAGTTTAAATGTCTATTATATAATAGCAAAACACTCTGCTAATACTTGGAAGAACTAAAAAGATAGATAAGATGATTTCTACCCTCAGGGAGTTTACTATTTGGGAGGAGAGCTAAGACATGTTCATAAATAGCTATAATCTAAAACAGAATGTGGCAAATGCATAACAGATGGGTGAATAAGTTTTACATGGGTTCATAGCAGGGAAGAGATCACTTCCTGCTAAGCATTTGGGGTAGAAATCAAGAAAAGCTTCATGAAATGGATGGGATTGGAGCTAAACTTGAGGGATGGATAGGCTTTCAGTTCCAAATATAGGAGGGAGAGGTGGCATTCCAGGGACAAAAAATAATATGAGCAAAAAGCAAGAAAATGGGCCAAATGGGGCCATGTTTTGGGAGTCATAAGTACATTGTCCAACTGGAAGACAGGACACATGAGGGAAAATACTGCACAGATAGGCTGAAAAGGAAGGTTGGGCTGAAAAGGGAGGTTGGTGTTAAATGTCTAAGCTTTGAGCTTCGGGTTTTGTTTTCATGATCTGGGCACCTGAATTTCATGGGAAATAATTGAAATAGGTAGCATAAGCCATTATTATGTTATTCTTTATTTGATGAATGCATTACCTTTTTTTTAACGTTATCTCCCATTGTATGATTTCCAGTAACACACAGAGGCATGACAGGCCCCCCTCACTTTTTAGTTTCTCTGATGACATCCTTTATGCCACTTCTCCAGAGCAAATTTTCTTTGGTGATAGGTTGCAATCTGCTCTTGCCCACCATGTGCCTCTCTTCATTGTATTTTGCAATATTGCCTACTACTCTCAATCTTTGGAGATATTTTCCCTTACCAGAAGGATACTGATTTTTTTGAAAGAACACAAACAATAACATTTGTTTCATGGAGAAGGTTGAGAGTGGGGAAGGGGGTCAGTAAAGGGCTAAGTCAGCTTAACTCAAGAACAAGTCTTCACAGTCAGTTCAACTTCCTCATTTTACAGATGAGGAAACTGAGACTCAGAGAAATTAATGACTGACCTAGGGTTGCTTATGGTCATCTAGGTGACCCTACTCAGGGCATTAACTTCTGATTGGCAAAGTCATGAATCCAAATCTTCTGACTCCAGATCAGCAAGCATTCTTTTCCACTGCTGCTATTTATGCCTCTCTTGTTATTAACACATATATTTCTGTAGTTACCTCTTTCAGGAAAACTTGTATGATTTTGATATACACACGAGAGATACCTTGTTAGCAGAACAAGCTTTTAAAGTGTGTTTTGTTTTACCAAACCAAATGTTTTCTTATAGTCAATAAACAATAAACACAGCAGGCCTTTTTATTGTATATACTTTTCAGTCAATTGTGTGACTGTAAAGATTTTATTTGCTGTAGAATATCATTTGCAAAAGCCTACTTATTCCCTTCTCATTTCTTCATCAAACATGCCCTTGGTATGTGCGTGTAAATTATTCTCGTATAAGATTGCAGAAATAGGAAAGTAGGCCTTAAAGACACAAAGCATAATCCTTAATAAATCACTTTTCTTAGAGTATATGGAGACCACTGAACTAGCAAACATCTTTTCTATATATCAAAATGAGAAAATAAATGAAAGTGGGATATAAGTTTATACAGCTTCTTTGAAGAATTGTCCCATGGAAGGTAAATATAGCTGTGCACTGTCATGCATTGCTTTTCTTTCAGTAATAATTAATTCATTCCTATTAAAATTTAATTGAAAAGCTTTGATGATATTTAAGCTTTCACAGAAATGTAAACTACTGTGACTGTAATTCACAATGCATTTAAAACAATTATTCTTTATCATTAAAGTTAATAATATGCACATTAACCTCTTATGTAGTCTAAATCAATATTGTAGTTTAGAAGATATGACCTCTGCACAGCTTTGTCTAAATATTGATTTCATTGTCATTTGTATAAGGTATCAAACAAATTACATGCCGTACTAATATCATTAATGCTGCCCTATGGAGCCTTTGAATTTGTGGGTTCTTATAATACATGACATTACATTACAAAAATATTGAGGACATCATGGAATATAATTGCTGAGTGAGCTAGATTCCAGTCTGGCAGAGTCACTCTTAGGCAGGCCAGAACTTTCAAACCCTTTGCCCTGGGTAGACAGACAAATTTATTGCTCTTTAACATGCAGATGAGTTGTCTGCCCATATTTCAGTTCATGTGGCAGAAATTTTCTCCTTTCTCCTTTTCTCCTCTGGTTTACTGTCCTGTAGCATAACAAATACAGTAAGAGAACAGAGTTAAAACCATCCTTAGAAGTTTTCATCTCTCTCTCTCTCTCTCTCTCTCTCTCTCTCTCTCTCTCTCTCTCTCTCCCCCACCCTGCCTCCCTTCCTCCACATGTGTGTTTATATATATACATACATGTATTTGCACACACATATACACATGTATGTATATATAGATATCTATCTAGATGCACACACATAAAATCAACATGTAGCACTGCAGTTTTCTCCTAATAAATTTGTTTAGGAAATTCCCACTTCATTACTAATTGATCAAATGAATTAAAAACTTTATACATGAGAGCAAAATACTTTTCAAATGATCATTATAGAAATAATAAATAGAGATTCAGCAGTGAACAAAGAGTCTCCTCTTCCCTCTATATTGGCATTTGTGTTACTATTTTTGTAAAAAAAAAAAAAACTAAATTAAAAGGCTAGTTACATAATTTGCTCTCCATTACTGCTTAGATTCTAAATTTCCAATAAATCAGAATGATTGTTCGAGTCATCCAATTATATCTGAACAACAAAATAAAAATAATGTTGACTTTTTGATTCTTAAAAATTCTTTTCATGGGAGAGAAGCAATAATTATAGATCTTCACTATGTCAGCTGAGCTCAGTTTTATACTAATGTTTTTCATCTGAAATCCCAATATCTCTTTGCAGGTAAAAGTGACCCGTTTTGCGTAGTAGAATTGAACAATGATAGATTATTGACACACACAGTCTACAAAAATCTCAACCCTGAATGGAACAAAGTCTTTACATTGTAAGTGTGCCTACTTCTTTAAATAGTTGAGAATATTTGGGAAAATATAGTTTAAAATGTGGCATTTCCCCTAGACGTCTCTTTTCATTGAGTCTTCCATTTTGCTAAATCAACTTCCAAAGACAGTGAGTGTCCAGTATGAAGTCTGTTCCTTTCTCATACAGAAATGGGACAGTGGTTTTTACTACATGTTGGTGATTGCAGATAACTTTTTTAAAATAAAAATCAACTTGAGGGGTTTGCCCCCCTCCACCTACTTTCTTTTATCCTTGGTATTGAAATTCTCTCCAGTTGCGTTGACACCAAGGCAGACAAAGCTCTATTTATTCTATTGCGAAAATCAGCAAACAACCCAATCAAGAATCCAGCTCTGTTTTTAGTGTGTTTCTTTTTAGCATAATAAGAATATTAAGTATTGTCCTTGGTCCCGAAACATCCTTTCAGTTAATTTCCCTCTTGTTTTAGAACTTAAAAAATTTTAGAATCAAACCCAGGACATTCTGGATATTCTGTAGAATTTTAAACTCTACTCTTTTCTTATTGGGGCCTGACTAATGAAGTCTAAACAAAGGAAAACTCCTTCAACAGTTGTCCTGTTCATGAGGTTTTTGTCGTGGTTTCAGTCTGTGTCGATGAAGAAACATGCCAAATTCTTCATTAATTTGTTTTCTTGTATCTCTTCAGAGCTTGTAACTAAATCTTCAGCTAGCTGAATGATTGTCTTTAAGGAATTCCACATTTTTACGAGACCAAAGGCTAGCCTGGAAAACAGCACTTTTAAGATGGTTGTGGAGAGCGTTTGTCTCTGGCATGCATAATTGTATGAATTGGTTTGATTATTATCAGATCCATTAATTGATTGTGCCCTGATAAAGCCTCTTCTCACATGTGGTTGTGATTTTTCTCTAATGAATATATTCATTTTTGTTTTCCCTTAATTCATGTTTTCTTGGTAAGCAGTTTGATCAAAGAATAAGTGCTGTCAACAATTTGGTTTTATTTTTCCAAAAACAAAAATATGAGGAGCTCACACAGTCTCTTACAACATATGTCATCTGCAGAGCATAATGGAATAGTACTTAGTTTCTAAATCCCAGGACAGTATCCTAGCTGTACAGACTCTGTTTTTTGCTTCCTGCTTTTGGAGGAAGCGTTTCCTGTTTTATATTGAATTTAAGTTTCCAGTTTAAAAAAGATGTTTAGCTGCAAAGGAGACTCTATTATTAAGAGCAGTCATTCTGTCATTTAAGTATACTGTAAAATTTACAGGCATTATATTAGTTGTACAAGAAAATTCATTTCATAAGATGTCAAACTTAGTGGAGTTTTTGCCCCAAAAGTTGAGTGTAGAAAGGAGGAATATAGACAGAGGAAGAAATGGGACATGGAGGAAGCAGTGGGGTCTTTCTTCTGTGTCTGTGTCATTTAATATGATTTTTTAAAAATAACTTACTCTGATCATAGATCAGGTGGATAACTTAAGAAATAATTCTGTTTTGATTTCTTAAAGATGGCGAAATTCCCCAGGAAGAGACTCACAAATTGCAGTCTCTTCAGATGCATTATGGGAGATTCTGATTTACACTGTGCCTTCTCTCCCTCTTCCTCTGTATCCACACCAACATATAAAATCAGTGGGGGACAGCTGACTTTTCAAAACCCCTTTTTGTCCTTGTTAACCACTAACGAAGCCATTTTTTTTCTGCATATGTTTCTTTTCAATATAGCAATATTAAAGATATCCATTCAGTTCTTGAAGTGACGGTTTACGATGAAGACCGAGACCGTAGTGCTGACTTCCTGGGCAAAGTTGCAATACCGTTGCTGACTGTAAGTCTTGTCTACCTGACACCCTGCTCTGTGATTGCTTTTGCTCAAGAAAAAAAAAAAAACCCTCAGCCCTGTGCCTGTCATTTCTCAACCAAGGTCTGTAATAAGAACACTAAAAATTTTAACATACTCAGTTCACGGCCATGTTGAATCCCATGATAGTTAATTTTTCCTGACAGACTTGATCCTGGTAATGAACAGGTACTTGTCAGAATTGCCACAGTTGTTTTGGGTTCTCTGTCAGTTTCAGCAGCTGGGGGTCAAAGGTCACCATGGGAGTGTATTCAGTGGAGACCTCGAGACAGACGGCTGTCATGTCCTTTTCCCGCAGATTCAAAATGGTGAACAGAAAGCCTACGTCTTGAAAAACAAGCAGCTGACAGGGCCAACAAAGGGGGTCATCTATCTTGAAATAGATGTGATTTTTAATGCTGTAAGTCTTAACTTTGGCTTTTTTGTACTGCTAAAGAGTTCAGTTTCATGAAAGCTTTTGTTCCTGATTTGTAGAGAATTTCTGTCATTCTTCATTTTCTCTAAACCTTGATGTATACTGGAGACTACTTCTCTCGCTCTGCCTGGCACACCCACTCTTGTCATTGCTATGCAGCTGCGGTGGGTGCTGCTGCTGCTGCTTCTGCTTCTGCTGCTTATGTAAGGGGTTGAGGTTCCTGCATGGGAACTTTAGACATTTATATTTTATGAGCATGGCAGCCAAGACTTTGAAACTTGGAGAATTATGGAAAATTGAACTATGTGTAACTAGTAAACATTAGTAACAGAGAGATCCATAACATAGACACATATTTTGAAATATAGGTGAAAGCCAGCATCCGAACATTAATTCCCAAAGAGCAGAAGTATATTGAAGAGGAAAACAGACTCTCTAAACAGGTAAAAACAAAACAAAAAATAAACAAATAAAAAGATTAAACCCTTTGGGAAAACCTGATCTGATCAGAGAAACCTTGACATAACTATTTCAAATAAAGTTTGGCGTTGGGGGAAAATATATTTAAATTAACTTATGTGAGAATGTTATGGGTCCTTTAGAAAAGTCATGGGGAAAACCAGTGGGAGGTGGGAGCGGGGTAGAGGTAATGTAGATCCTCATATATGTTCAGATGTTATAGGGGAAAAATGATCATTTTCACATAAAAAGCATTTTTGGGTTCCATGAAATATGTAAATGAACATATCCCATATTGAGTTCATATGTATGTACAATCCATCCACAGGTGCAATGCAGGTGTATGTAAATTGCACCTAGTAAAAGTTTTTTTTTTCTTTTTAAACCTGATGAATGACGACTCCATCTTTTAATGAGCAAGAAGGTTGTCATCTTCCTGTTAATCAGATTTTCACTGTGATGTCACTTTAAAAGCAAATACATTAGAATCTTTAGCTAAGGCCACTAAATACAATGAATCTGATTTTTCATCAGATAAAGAAAATGCTTGTCATTTTAAATTACTTATTTTACCAAATTATGATGAAGAAAAAAGTGCAATTAAATCCCTTTTGAAAAATGTTTGCATCCAAATGAATTCTTTTTAGTTTGACTGTAAAACTTCACTGCGTCTATTTTTTTGTTTTGTTATAATGATAATTTTTTAAGTGTTTCTATGCTTTTCAACATTTTCAAACCTTTTGGATGCCAGGAATCCAATCAGTTTGAGTGATAATAAACCCTCATACTTTTTGAAAGGATTTGAAGCATAAAAATAATGGATTAATTATAAATACAGTGTCTCATTTTATTTTAGAACCTACATACTGCATTTCTCCACAGTTATAACAAAACCAGTTCTTAGAGGGTCTATCAGTAGGGATAGGCAAAAAAAATAGCCCCCAATGCTCTATTTAATCTACATTATGAGCTCCTTTTCAAAACCTGTTAATTTACAAACTCACACACACACACACACACACACACACACACACACACGGATCTGTTTGTAAATAGTGATCACAGTAAATTTTACCCTGCTACTTCTAGTCTTAACAGAGCAGATTGACATTAGAATATACTTTAATTTAGCAAAAAAGGCACTTAAAAAATTAACCTACAGAGCTAAACTGAATGATTGATGTAGTTCTGTCATTACAAATATTGCCAATGATTCAGCAAGCCGTACTTCTCACAATTGTATTTTATGACAGTATTAAAATCAAACTGAAAGTAGATGATTCACTCCTCTAAGTAATGGTTTGGGGGAAAAGATATTCTTTTAGATGAGAATATCTCTTTCCCTAATTTTTCAACTCATAGTGAGAAAATTACCTAATAATTTATACTGGTTAGGTTTGTAATGACCAGAAGAGTAAATCAGAGGATTTCTGCAGAGATGTGGTAATAAAAAGAATAAACAATTCAAACATCGAGGTGCAAAATTGAAGATAGGTGTGTTGGAGTTATAATCTGCAAATTATTGTATTAGGTCCTCAAGGAGAAATCTTCAGAAAAATGCGTTTCACTGTGAAATCTCTTAATGATTTCACAAAAATCTTAAAACTTAATTAATATTTAAAACTGTACTTAATATTAAAATATTATATTTCTTCTTTTTATATAAAATAGTGCTTTAGTAGAGAATTTTACTTCTGGAAGATGTAAATTTTCATTTTCTACAATTCAAATAGGAATTTTAAGAATATTTGATTACTGTTAGAATTCTGTGTAACAATTTTTTTTTAAATCTTGTTTTTTGCATCTTTTCTTTTGCTATGTAAGCTACGCCACTTGACATGGCTTTGTAAGTTGACTCCCTTATCCCACTCATATTTTAAGCAAAATGAGCTGCAAGAAGATTAGTTTGAAGCCTGGTTAATTCTGACACTGTTTCCATCTTCTGTATAGCTGCTGCTCAGAAACTTTATCCGGATGAAGCGCTGTGTCATGGTGCTGGTAAACGCTGCCTACTACATTAACAGTTGCTTCGATTGGGATTCACCCCCAAGGAGTCTCGCTGCTTTCGTGGTATGATCACACTGGACTGCTTTCCATGGTTATTCACTGCATTCAGCAATAATAGCTACATGGTCCTGTGACCATACTTACAGTCATGTCAGTATTGCCATTTTAAAATGCCTATCTTTAAGACTTAGATAGGAGATTTTGCTCTGGGCCAGAACCTGATGGATCATGCAATATCTGAGCCCAAGAATGCTTGTCCCATCCCCGCCCCCAACTCAAAAATCCAGAAATAAGACATCTTAGCAACTTTTTCATTATCTGAGTGACAAAGTACAAAAAAAAAAAATAGATAAGCTATCCATGTTCCATAGCATAGTTCCAGTTTTCCATAGCATAGCTAAGAGAAGCCCTTGGTACTAAGATTTTTAATAAACCTGACAATCTATGCTTTGATTTTATTTCTTTCTATTATTTGCCTTTTAAAAAAGAGTATAACACCACTGGGAATGCTATTTTTATGATTTGAAAAAAAAGTGAATCAATGGGAAATTGATGTGACCTATTTAAGAGAAATGTTATTATTTCTGAGATGTCAGGTTGTTATTTTTTTTTTAAACAGCAAGGGAGAATGTAATAGATCAGAATAGCTCCCATAAAAGTGTCCATCCTATAGCCTTTTACTTCAATTACTTAAAAAGAGCTGATGAAAACTGTCAGAGAGCCAGAGAATCCCAGATCCAGGATGCCTGCCCCCTGCCTCAAGTGGGACTTCGGAGGAATGTTCTTTGTGTTTATTCACGATTTGTGAGCGAGGCAGATTTTGAAGTTTAAATGTATTGCTCCTTTTAAAATCTGTAAATTATATTTTCATGTTGGTGGTGATATAAATGAAAGTACGTCCATGTTCTTGAGTCCTTGATTTCTTAGACTATGGTGTTATTAGGGTTGTCTTCAAAGATTTCTCTAATTGTGGTAACAAATGGACATTTTTGTATTGCCATTCAAATTAACGCGAGCACATCTTTTTAGTACTTTGTAATCTGTTCCCCAGTCTTTGAATAGAACTTTCATTAATGTCTACGCCCTTGGAACAAAGGGTATCTCTCTTTGTGTTGCAAGTTACCAGAAAGTGAGGTTGCCTGTTTCCCATTGACATATTTCTGCCGCCATAAGGAAAGCTACTGCTGTCACCATGAAGTTTTAACATAGCAGATTCTGTGGGAGCTAAAATAGTTTAATCTAACAAACAAGCATGGTGTTGTTACTTTCTGCAGAGGCTTTTCCACGGTAGCATTGCACTTGCCAAGTTGGTGAGAGTTGGAGAAGATGAAATACTAAGTGGTTTGCCTCTTTGCTAGGTGGGGCGGGTGGTGATTTGAGAAATAGAGGATGAGCTTCTTTTGTTTATTACTTGCCATCATCACCCACGGTTCTCCTGGACACCTGTAACACATGAGCAAAAATCAGCCTGCAAGATTGTGGCTTCCATCTTTGATTCACTCCTCGGGAGAGAGAACCACAGACTGCTTATGAACTAGGAAAACATAAACAACTACAACTAAGCCATTTGTTTAGCAATAAATTAGGTAATTCTGAATACTGTGATTTCTCAAGTGAGCATTATATTGCTTCTACATAAGCTTGCAACTGGCTCCCAGAGTTCTCTCAGATAATGTGAGTTCAAAATAGCAGCCAGATTTCTAAAGTCTCAAGACCTTGCATGAAAAACCATGTAAGGGACTCCCAGGGGACTGTTAAGACACCCTTAAGGTGTTGTTGTTGTTGTTTTGTTTTGTTTTGTTAAGCAATTGGGGTTAAGTAACTTGCTTAAGGTTACATGGCTAGTGATTATGTGTGGGTGCTCATTTTCTGAGGCCGGTTTCGATCCCGGCTCATCCCAACTCCGAGGCTGGAGCTCTTACTCACTGTGCCACCTAGCCGCCCCTAAGGTGTTGCTTTTTTTTTAACTGATGTCATTGGAAGATAATCAGATCTCACTTTTTTTTATAACAAGAACCCATTTCTGAGTCTTTTTCATCACAGCCCCATATCCTGAAGTAGGTGAAAGTAAAATCATCAGGTTATTATGGAAAGGGAACTGAATTTGAAATCAAAGGATTTGGGTTCGAATCCTGACTTTACTTCTTACTGCTTTTGTGGCCTTGGGCAAGTCACTTACATTTTTAAGGCCTCAGTTCCTCTTCTATTAAATGGGTGGGACTAGAGTATCACTGAGGTTCCTTCTGACTCAAAATCTATGATCCTATGAAAATTTGTATCTTAATGCCTAAGTAACTATCACAAAGACCCTCCTGTAAAAGTCAAGAATTTAGACCTTTATTCATCCAGTAGTTTATCGAATCTGATTTATCATGTAGTTTCTTAAGACATTTGGTCTTCTGGCTTCCCAGAGAAGAGCAGATTCCAGGCAACAAATAAGAGGAAGATAGAGTGAGGTCATCATGATGACAATGGGAAAATTGAAAGCTGGCAACAAGGGAGGGAACAGAAAAAACAAAACCAAAAAACAGACTGATCACAATGATGATTTTGAGTAATTAAGAAAGATTAAATTATGTTCAATATCATCTGTTTTTAAAAGGTGGCAGAATGTATCTTACATTTTAGAAAGAAAAGATTTCCACAAAAATAGATATTGATGTCCATCTAGAGATATTGTTTGATGATAAGGCTACAGTTTATTATCAAACAATTAATACATCATAACTTATAAATTAGTGTTTCCATTCAAAACAATGTTTTCAATGGCCTGTCAATCAGATATTTTTAAGACCATCAGGTTGAAATCTGACAACACAAGCTGTTGTTGGACTCAGGAATTGGGTTTTTTTTCCTTCTTAAAATAATTGTTTTATGTTATAAATTCTGTAACGATTCAGCAAAAGAAACTAGCCCTTCCAGATAATTTTTTAATCTTGTTATTAGTAAGTAATGTGGATAAGTAAAAATGAAAAATTTTAAACCTGTGTAACCAGGGCCTTAAAAAAAGCAAAAAGGTATTTAACCTTGAACAGAAGCTGCTTTCCATTAGAAGAATTATATGAGTAGTATGCCATTTTTTAAAAGATGCGTTGTTCCCATCTTCTCCTTTAGTTGCATCATAAGTTTATTATAATAGTGCTGATTCCATTTGGGCCACTTTTCCAAAAGTATTGCTGTTGCCTCTCAGAACACATTTATACTATTATGGTCCCTGGTTTGGGGCCCAAAGATCAATGAGTTTCCCTTAGAAATATATCCAACTTACATATACTTTTAATTTTCCCTTTCCAAATGAAAACAAAATGGAAAAATGCTGTCATGTGCCCCAATTGGATTAAGTGGAAATATAATGAAATGTAAGATTAGGGAAATTGCAGTTTCTTTGGCATTTCCTGTACTGTAGAGGAGAATCAATGTGAGCTAATGGCTCCTATGTTACAGTTTGGACAGGATGGGGTGCAATGAGTAAAATACAGCATAACCTTTTGCCATGAATTTCATTGGTTTTTACAGGTTGTGGATCAGATTTTTGTACTATTTTGAGATTTTTTAAATGTTCTAATATTGTTCTTAATCATCAAAAATCATACCGACAGAGTATTACAGTGCAGGAGAGAGAGAGCGTGCACACTCTTCTTTTGGACTAGCCTATTGTAGCTATTGAAACATCTCCTAAATTGGGCCTAATTTTCATCAGGCTCTTGACCAGACATTTGTGTTCTTGTGGATGTCAGTGGGTGCAACATGGAAAAAAAAATACATAGTCTTTCTCTTTCCAGGACTGTCATCTCTCACTGTAATGAGAACAGAAATAATTGGACAACTGAGCTATCAGTAAAAGGACACACTTCAGTGTGCGTCAAAGAATTATTTTACAGGACAAACTTTAATCTTTAAATGTGATTGTAGATAATTTGTGGTACCATCTGTCCATTTGGAATTGTTTTAGCCTTTTCCGTCGTTATACAGTAAGTGCCGCTGTGTTTAACATTAACATTTGATATTTTACACATTTAATTTCTGTTCTGCTGTGTGGTCCTTGGGGAACAGAGCTCTAGTGCTACACGAGAGAGACAAAGTATTGATCAGTTAACATTTCAGCTACATTTATGTATGTCGCAAAATTAATGAAAATGCCAGACAAAAATGTCAGAGTGCACAAAAAGGTAGAATTTAAATTTGGTAGTTTAATGAAAAGTTTAAGCTGTGCATTATCAAAAATGTCCTTTTGCCTTTAAAGTATAATTTGTGAGAGAATAACTAAAGGAAGACACATATTTTACTTAGAGGAACAATGAACTTGAATTATGAAGGAATGCCTAATCTTCAGGTATCTTATGTTCCCAAACTGCCTTTATAAAGCACTCTAATTGCCTGATGGGTATTTAATTGTTACTCATAAAATAAATTTGTTTTCTTTCTCATTTGGAGGACAGTTGCTATCAACCCTCTTTTCCCAGAGAGCATCAAAGACAGGTTTTGTGAACCAACATGTCTCCTGTTCCCTATTCTTTTCCTGCGGTCCACATGCTTCTTTTGTGTAGAAAGACAGACTTGTTTTTTTTTTTTTTCTCTCAGCTATGATTAAAAGAGTTAGACCACTGTGTTTCATCAACCTCTTCCCTCCAGGTTGTATTAATGGTCCATCTTGCCTTTGGTTTCATGCCACTTTCATTCATTCCATGTTTTCAAGAAAGCAAATGCATATTAACACAATGGATCCTGTGAGAGACTGGCTACTCACAGAAGAATCCCATTAGCCAACAAGAGGAAGATGGGAAATGAGGTGTGCAGATGACATGATATGGTTTAATATGGGCAAATAGCAGTTATTGGAGAGAATAGGAGGCAAAAGATAGCTGTTCAGACAGTGTTCTGCATACAGTAGGCAAATAGTGATCTATGAATAAATAAATTAATAATGAGGAATTAGGAGAAGCCTTAGGTGTCAGTCTATGGGTGTCATCACAGGATTTTAGGATTTTTGAATAACATTTATGTTCAAGGTCTGATTTGGGGAGTGTAACTTTAGAAGGAATATAAATCTAGAAAACACATGCCTGTCTGTGTAACATGTCTTTATCCCTTGGCTTTCTTATTGAGTAAGAATGAGTAAGATGTGGGTATGGTCTGAAGAAATTGAAGGTCAGTTTGAGTTTTCATTGTAAATTTCTATTTTTTACATTAAGGGACCTATCAATAGCTTTAAATCACACCAGTAAAAAAATATAGTTCACACTTGTGGCAGCTTGTAAGCAGCTTTCTGGTTTTTATAAAAAGTGTTATTTTAGTTATTATTTTTATTTTATGGTTCTGGCAGAAAAGGTGAAAATGTTCAAAATTATATTTTCTCACTTTTTTATACAAATGCTGATAAAGAAGGACACCAAGAACCATATGCCCAACCAATGCTAAAGTTGAGCTGCCCTGAATTTTCCTCCCTTTATGCCTTGAGATTTTTCCCTATCATCATCTTCGTCCCTAAAAGAAAAAAATAACTTATTAATTTTCTCTGTAATACTTTCTCCTCTACTAATTCATATTCTTCTCTGCAATAATTTTTCAGTTTACTTAAAAACAAAACCAACCATTGTTTTCTTAAAAACAATACCATTTCCATTCAACTGCCAAGATACCAATATATATGGAATTCTTTATTTAAAATGTGGTAGGATAAGGACGATGAATGATAAGGTTTACAAAACATTTTACATATATATTATCTCATTTGATCCTCATGACAACCATAAGATGGTTGCTGGTGGTGCTATTATTATGCCTTTTATATACTTCAGGAAACTGAGGCAGTGAGCAGTTAGGTGACTTGACTAGCATCACATAGCTAGTGAGTATCTGATGTTAGTTTTGAACTCACACCTTCCTGACTCCAAGCCATGCGCTCTATGTGCTGAATCATAGTATTTGGTTATAAAAGTACGTCCTACCTAACAGCATTTTAGATCTAGACATCTAGAGATGTCGGGGATGTCTTTGACATTATCTAATACGATTCCTTCGTTTTAAAAATGAATTCAGCCCTAATATACTTCCCATTGTTCTACTTTCCTTTAATTATCATTAATTGATATTTTGAAAGATCCATGATGTCTAATGCTGATTTTAAAAAATTATTTATGAGTAACCATAGCTAAAAAATTAATCAGCTGGTGGCCGGTCTTCTGTTGATGAGCCATTTTATATGCATTTAGGCTGATCTTTGGGTGACAGACAACCGTACATCACTGAGATAGTGAAGTCTTTTCAGTTTGATGGGAGCTGCCCACATTTGCAGTTTGTTTATATAGCCTTCAAAAACTCAAGGTCTTCTCTATGTCATGATGAGGCATTAGAGTAGAAAACTCAAGTGTCTAATTGGTTTAGGTAAAAAATAATGGAAGGGAAAACAACATTACAAAGGGAAGTTAATTCCATAAAAACAAGTTATAAATATTATGAACAAGTAGTTAGTTAGGCAGGTTTTAAATAGGGTTTGTGGCTTTAACACAAGATTTAGTTAAGATGTGCTAACTGTTTGACATTTAAAAGATTTCTGTTTCCCCAATGAGGCATGTTAGCGACTCATCTGCCACTTTAAGACTTAGAAAATTTTCTGTGACTTGCTCATGGTCACATAGGACATCTTCTGACTCTTAGGTTATCTATCCATTACCCTGGGCTGTCTCCTGGATAGGAGATTTGCATATTATTTACCACGTTTTGAACTCAGGCCTTAATTGTTTTTAAATTATAAATAACAGCAGTTTCTTTAGCACTTATGTGTTTGAAGTAAATCTGTAAAGGGCTATCAGATCCCTGGGATGCTGAACAGAGAAGGGCGGTAAAATGACCACAAAAGCTCAGTTATACAAAGATTGTCTATGAATGGATCGTGTTCTCTTCCCCACACGTTCTCCCTTGGCAGTAGAGTCAGGGTTGAAGCCTCATAATCTGTCAGGTCTTCAAGCTAAGAGAAAATAGATAAAGGTCAGCTGCCCCTTCCCTTCAAAATCTTGGCTTTCTGGCCAATTCATGGACAGGTCACATTCCCTTATGCCAGTGCCTGAGCTTCTTAACCAGAGGAGAAACAGAAATTCACATAGAGGTCCATATGAAGAACCCAGACTTTGGTGGCAGAACTTCTCATAAGAAAGGTCTTCTTACATGTGTATACTACTTATGGAATCACACAGGACAGCAAGATGATGTAGTAGATAGAGCACTGGGACAGAAGTCAGGAAGACAAGAGTTCAGATCCAGCCTCAGATACTTACTAGTTGTGTGACCATGGACAAGTCACTTATCAGTTTCCTCAACTGCAAAATGAGGATGACAGTAGCACCTACCTCCCAGGGTTGTTGTGAGGATCAAATGAGCTAATCTTTGTAAATTACTTAGCACAGTGTCTGGCCCATAATAGGCACTATATAAATGCTAGCTGTCATCATCATGTTGTTGTTGTTGTTGTTAGGTTTTCCTCTGCAATAACCTTTACCAGAAAGCCAAAAAAGGGGAAGCCAGTAAGGTTATCAACTGCAGTGCCTTCCTTGATACCAGTTCACACACCTAAGACTAACTTTTGGCACAAGGGATGTTTACCAAGGAGAAGAGGTCTGTCTATACCACATGAAAACTGGCTTCTGTCCTTTCAAGTGCCTCTGATCCTGATTCCCTGGAACCTCTCCCTCCAGTAGCTAGACAAGATGCCCATGGCTGATTGGTGGATGGGCTCCCCCTGAGCCTACACTGAGCTGCCTTGATTGTTATTTCTGCAAACCTCAAATTACTGGTAGGCTGTTCCCATTCTTTCAATGAAAATTTATTTTTTAGTTTAATTTCTGTAGCACTTCACATTATTAAAAACTATTCTGTCTCTTCCTTATGATGGCTGTCTCTCTATGTGCAGAAGAATAGGATTTTGCAAACCTGTGGAAACCTGCTTTCAATGGGTTTATGCACAATGAGGCAGACTGGATCATTTTGTACTGGGGTGGAGTGCTGCTAAGCTATATTCCCCCAAGTATAAGCCTACTTAAATAAGCCCTGAGGAGGTTTTGCTGGCACTGGGGTACATGTCAGACTCAAGCGATGTTACCGGGCAGTCTCCTGGTTGTGATACAACTGGACTTTGATGACCCAAGCTCTCTTGCTCTGCTCTTAAAGTCTTATGTGACTATGGTCACAAATGCCAGAAATGAGCAGGAAAACGAAATTGGGTCTATAGTTATTATCCCCTTTTTGACTGGAAGATGAATTCAGAAGACGTATTGCTAAAGACTGTATAGGTTTCTTTCTTTACCCTAAGACCAGTGATCTTCTTTGTGCTCTTCTGCCATCCTACATGCACTTAAAACTCCCTCATTATTTGCCAAAGTGGTAGCTGGGGCACACTTTATCTCCATTTAGAGACAGTGGCATGTAAGTGGCACAGCAGATAGAGCTCTGGCCCAGAGTCAGGAAGACCTGAGTTCAATTGAATCCAACCTTAGACACTCACTAGCTGTGTGACCCTAGGTGAGTCTCTCTGTTTGCCTCAGTTTCCTTAACTGTAAAATGGGAATAATCACAGCGCCTACCGTGCAGGGTTATTGTGAAAATTGAATGAGATATTATTTTTAAAGCACTTAACACAATGGCTGGCACATAGTAGGCGCTATATAATTACTTATTCCCTTCCCCTCCATCTAAAATAAAATGTAACTGCTCTTAATTATTTTAAATGTCATTAAAAGAAAATATGAAGGAAATAGAATAATCATACCTTTGGAGACTTGTTTAGTAAAAATAAGGATAGAGTAGTTCTGATTGTACTTCATGTGATAAGTCAACTTCCAAAAGGTTTTTAATCTTCTCAAAAGCAAAAGTAAAAGGAGAATGAGATAACTTTAGTTAATGTACCCTAAATACTGATCTTAAGTCACAGATACGTGAAGTGATACATGGAAATTACCAATTGTGGTTCTACATGGAAAGCTAATCAGGACGTTTGCTGTGGAAGATGAGAACCAGATTCTGAAGTTAGATCTAGAATTGGGCATATAGACTGTTAATCTTCTCCCAAGGTAAATCTGTAAACACTGACTTCATGTCACATCTGTAACTTTCCTCTGAGAGCAGATTACTAACACTCAGAAAATGAATTATCTGTGAGTCAGCAGCAAAAGTAAAAATGGAAAGTTTGAAGAATGGCTACATTTCACATTTAAACCAAGTGAGGACAGACTGAAAGGGGAAGGAGAAGGGTAGATAATTAAAAGAAATAAGCAGGGAAAGGCAGAAAGTATACCAGGATGTAAATAGAAACTTGGACCTAAATGGAGTATGTCACAACTTCAATAGCAGTGTGCCATAATGGACAGAAACTAGGCTGTCAGAAAGACCTAGGTTCAGGACCCACCTCTGAAAGGCCCTTTTATTGGCAAGATAGATATATATATATATGCGTGTATACATATACATAATAAAATATCTGTATATATCTATGTGTACATGCATATATATGCACATATACATATACATAAAATGTATTGTATATATGTGTGTATATACATATACATATACATATATATATATATATATATATATATATATATATATATATATATATATAAAAATATAGTGTGACCATGGGATGGTGTCTTAACTTCTCAGTGTCTCAAGCAATGCCCTCTGACTACAAATTGCTGTTGCTGGTCTACACTGGCAGAGGGAGTTTCCTCTCTGGGTACACCTCATCCCAATGAATTCTCAGGTCCAATTCATTTAGTGCATATTAAAGGATGGCTTTCTTAAAAATTCATTTCTTAATTGAGGTTTTGGCTTGACCCTTGGTGTGCTTTAATTGTAAGTTGCCTACAAGTGTTTCCATGCTGTTGCATATGTTCTTAATAATGAAGTCTGGTTTTATTTTTCTATACTTTGCATACAATGCAAATTAAAGCCATAAGTAATCATACTAAATAATGATTTAATATCGCCTTATCCAAAATAATCAAGTACATATTGAACCCAGTTCTTCAACAGGAAAATAAAAAGCCTCTGAGGATTTTAAAAGGAGTTGGAGTGAACAATGAATGCTTTCTCCCCTATGGGTGTGTTCCGAGTATGTGTTGTTGTGCCCTGATGAAGTGAAAGAATTGGGCTAGATGTTATTCCTTTCCTCTTTCATGTAACCATCATCATCAAGAGTCCAATAGAATTTCTCCTTATAAAGTGATGCACTTGAAAACAAGCAGATAATCTTTACATTTGTTAAGTGAATGCTTTCATGTCAGAAATGCACACACATACTTCATTAAGCTTTGCTATCCTTTCAGTCTTAGTTGGAAGAACAGAGATAAAAGGATCTTGAGGTGTTCAGAGGTCAGTAGAGGAAGACGAAGAATCTATTTTAAAGGATGAAAACAATTTCATAGACAGTTACTGAAATACCTATGAAAAAAGAAACTCATGACCATCACCATTATAATTTACCAATAGTATACCAGATAAATAAAAATATAGCATATTATGCAACAGTTATCACTTCTGCATTGCAGGAATTAGGGGCACAGTGCTCTCTGGGAAAATCCATGTAAAATTTTTGGCCCTTCCTTTGTAGCAGAGAAGTCTGAATTATTATGGTATTAAAAGATAAAATATATTGATATTTTATAATGCTATACATATATTTTATGCATTTCTGATCTTCTAGACTTATTCTGTGTCATTGCCTGGCCAATGATATATAAGTAGCTGCCTTGCATCTGACCATAACCTGCTTCCCTCATAGGTCCTTACTTACAATTTTATTGTCTTATGGTCTAAATAAGGTAATGATTTGTATATCTGATAGTAAATTATCTTTTCATCTACTTTCTGCCAGTAAGTTTGGAGACTAAATAATATCAGAAATCAGGGATACCCACAGCTATTTAGAGAAATTATTTTGATTTTAATTAAAGATGATAGACCACTTTGGTAAATAGCCCCTCAGTGATGCATAAATGACTCCATTGAGAACGTATTCTAATTGGTCTGTGGCGTTAGGCAGTAGATAGTAAAGTTACTTCAAATGTTCAAGGAGGTCCTCATCATTTAATTCATTGCTACACGAGCTCTGGTTTCTGAGTTCATTTTTGATCGGGTTAAAGAAAAAGCAAAACTCGTTAGAATCCATGGGAGGCTTGGATTTTTTTTCCTATCCTTATAATATAAATGAAGACTCTGATTACAAAAGTACTGTATTCTGCATCAATCTCATCCAGGAAAGTAGAACTTCACATCTTCATTTAATGTTCATGAGAACCTTGACTCAAACTGTTTGGTTTGCAAATTTTCTCTTTCCTTCATTTTCAGTTCCTCTGGGTCTTATAGAACTTAGCCTGAGAGTTTAGCCACAATGCTGAGTGACAAAACTTTTTTAAATGCATAGTTAAAACTAAATGTCTAAGAAACAAACCCCAGCTTAGAAGAAGAGAGAGTGTTCTAACAGAGAAGCTTCCATAGCTATGGTCATTGATGCATAATTAGAAGCAAAGAGGCTCCAGGAGTGGGGAAGGACAAGGACTTGAATAAAGGCAGTGATATAGCAGTGTAAGAGACAGTTGTCAATATCTGTATAGTTAGATTATTCACAAGTCCAGACTGCCTGTACTCCAGTCCTATTATGCTGAGTCAAATCTGTAGTTTGATAATGTCTAAAAGGCATCTTAAACAAGTCACCCAATATTTGTTCACCTATAATAAAGGGTTACAGTGAGAGAGATGAAATTGCTTACTAGACATAATAAATTCATGTTCATTTTGATACCAGGAATTTAAGTAGTAGCTATGTACTTGTTTTTTATCACCTCTTTTGATAGTTGGGAGGGAGACACATTGCTTTTCTTAAGATATGAGATGCAAAAATAAGTCATTTGTTTTAACAGATAATAAAAGAGTGTGGACTATCTCACAGTAAAATATTTTTTTAAAAGAGCAAAAAAAAAAAAATCATTTTGACCTCAGAGTAACACTATTGTTTTTTCCACACACACAAAAATGAAGAATCTTTAAGAACACCTCTAGGTTTCCTGTGTGCCTGATTTCAAAAGCATATTTTCACTGAGCTTATGAAATAGTGTGAATCAGCCATATTGATCCATACTGATTTAATGATAACTGTAGCAAACCTATATACCCCCCAAATCTCCAAAGTGCATATAAAGCCCAGCGTTTAGAGAAACTAGGTAACAGAGCTTCACTATTTATTACTACTCGTTTTTACTTTAAAATCATATAGCTAATGATAATTACTGCATAAATTTGAAGAACCCCACAATAAAATTATTGTACTGTTTTGCAAATTAGCAAAGAATTTGATCATGAGTTGAGTTGCCATTGGAATATAAAAATGTTATTCTTAATTTATGAATTGTCATAAGAGGTACAGTTTACAATGAAACTGATAGAATGACAGAGCAATCTATTAAATAGATTGGTCTTTACAAAATCATCTCTATAAAATGCTTTGAAATCCTCAAGTAAATAATATAAGCTTTTATTACCAATGAATAAGCAGAGGCAGTAGCAAAGAAACAGCTATATTTTCCTTACTGCCAGGCAATATTTCAAAATTCAGTCAATATTGAAAAATATATATAAAATTAATATAATTATTTGGCAGTTTTTGTAATGGATACTATGACATAGAATAAACTACAAACTTACTTTTAATAAGTTCGTGTTAGTTTATGGTTATTCTCCATAATAATCTAGGAAATATGAATTTTATAATGCCTAGATTTCATTTCTAATTGACTAGAATATTTTATTCCAGTTTAAAGAACTCTAGGAAATAAATTATAAACTGAATAAAATAGCTATCTCTATTTGTCTGCATTTAAATCTATGATTAGAACGAACGACAGAAAGTAAATTCAGGTTATCTTGATTGAAATATATTTCAGTTGCCATTAACAGATCTTCCTCCCCTGTTATCATCCACACTCAATAAACCTACATCGACTGACTGACTATGATGACTCCAGAGGTAAAACTTTAAGTTAAAACTGTAATAGTAAGGGTGGCTAGGTGGCGCAGTGAGTAGAGCACCGGCCCTCGAGTCAGAAGGATCTGAGTTCAGATCCGACCTGAGACACTTTATGCACACACAAACAAAAACCTAGCCGTGTGACCTTGGGCAAGTTACTTAACCCCAATTGCCCTCCAAAAAGCAAAAACAAAAACAAAAAAAAAACCTGTAATAGTGTAACCAAAAAACAAACCCCACCACAGTATCAGACACAGTTGAGAATAAATGCAATATTATCAGGCATGACAAAAGGGTGAATATGGGATATATTTATGACCTCTTCTATGAGGAGGTTCAAGTTCACACTCATTATTTTCATCATCTTAATAAGATAGCTATGAGAACATTTCTCTCCCTCTTGGCTGACAGGAAGGAGGTACTCTACCATTTTCCTTTCTACTCTTTTTAAGAAAATATTATTATGATGATTCTTGAGTTAGTCTTATTCCCAGAAACTTTAACTGGCTCCTGTGAACAATCCCAGAGTATAGCTTAGAAAGGTTTGGGGTCTTTGAATTAGAGACAGCACCATTTTTCCTTTTTTCTTCATCTCCTCTTCTGCCCTTTATCTCCTCCTTTTCCTCCCCCCCTTATAACTTATCCTCTGTGGTATTATGGAAGGAGTTTCCTCGGAGAAGGGGGTATAGATATCTTCTCCATACAAGAGAGGTGGTTACCTGTAACTACTATCTTTCTTCCCACTGGGTCCATTTCCTAATTATTTCAGCACTCAGTCTGCCTAAGCCCAGTCAGAGGCAACTGAATGCCAATCAATGCATGTCTCCCAGCCAGCCATAGACAAGGCCTTGAACAGAGATGGGGTGGGCAAGGGACCAACTCCTGATACATCTTATCCGCAGACGTCAAGCCCCCTATTCAGATCTGTCAAGTAACAGACACCATTTCTAATTAAGTTGCTAGGAGAGATATTTTTATCATGTTTTAAAATAAACTAATTCCCCTAACAGTTACTGTGGACAGCGAAACAGAAAAATATGGTAGTGTTATTTAAACAGCCTTAGAACTTTTAATTATTAATTTGTATTTTGGCCATCACAAATATACATATGTATACATACATTTATAATAAAATGCACTAATGCTAACCAACATACATATATACATACTTTCCCCTTAAAGAAACTCTTGTGCTAAAAGATTTCCCTTTAATGTGATTGAAGAATTTAAAGGAAGGCATTTTTAATATTTGCTGCCCCCTTAATTATTACTTGCTTAATGTATCACTGTTAGCACAGGGATTATGAGTTAATAAAAATGTCATAGTAGTAGTGTATGAAACAATATAATTTTCCCCAGATAATGATTAACAGCATAAGTCTATATTAACAACACTCTTAGTACTCAATCCCTAAATGCCTTTGATTTTCATCTTTTAGAAAGTAGATTTGTATCAGAAATGTAAGATGATAGAATATTTAAAGGACTTATCTTAAAAAGTTAATTAATTCAACTTTGTTAGGGTTTTTTCAAGTATTCTGTTACTGTGTAAAACACTATTCTATTTTCAAATCAATCTGAATGTGTTTGTAAAGGGTGATTATTAATATTCACGAAAGCAACTTCATTGAGACTCATAAAGAGCTTATTTATATCATCATAGTGTATTTGTCAGAGCAGTTGGAAAATAAAATTAATAAGCCATTAGATCATTATTACGTAATCACTTTGTTCACATAGAAAAAGGGTTTCTTTTTCTTTCTTTTTCTTTTTAAAAAAATAACATCTCTGGCTTTGTTCTGTAGCTGCAGCAGGCTGTTAGTATGTATCTTTATACCATCAGAATGAATGAGATATATCTGTATAAATTATTGATTCACTTGAGCCTCCTTCAGTAATTCAGAGCTGAAAACTCTGGCAGCTTATCTAATAGAATGATATAACTAGCAGACTGAAGTTACCTACCACAGCAACAATTGCCCGTTGGGGGGTCAAATGCCCTCTTGCCTTTCTACCTGAACACCTGCAAATTGAGCTGTAGCCCATTCAGAATTTTAAGAACAGGCTCATTGTCACAGGAAGTAGAGTTTGTTTCTTGGAGAAAATTATGCCAGTTCTAGTTCTGAATGAAAGACAAGGCTTTTATTACTCCAGGGATATTAGGCCTGACTGCCTTTTTGAGAAAACAAATTTGCTGTAACTTTATCTGTAATTTAGCCCTGAATGGGTACAAATAGACTCCACATTGTATGGAAGGGAAAGGAGAAAATAGGGGTTTGTTAAAACCATACGAGGGATGTGTAATCATTATATTTCCGAGAGAGGTCTTATCGGAGTTGCAGGTTATAAGGGGAAATATTTGGGTTACAGCCTTAGCATCAAACACCTGTTTTGAATTTTAGCTTAAAGTGGCATTAGGAAAGAAGGTTTTTGTTTAATACTGTGGATAATGGAATCACACATCTCCACAAAGCTGGTATTTAGATTTGGCTTTGACTTAGTGCCTGGCCAACCAGAAACTTCAGAACTGAAACTTTATTGGGATCTTCCCTCATGAGACTTTTGCCTGGCTACCGTATTTTGTTTGTTTCTTTCATTATAGAAGGAAATGAGATCCATGGGTTTTCTTCATCTATCTTTTCCACCTAGGGGGGGTTGGGGGAGGACATCTAATAAAGCATTCCCTTATGGATCTGACTCATGTTTTGCAAC
Source organism: Gymnobelideus leadbeateri (assembly GCA_011680675.1). Classification (NCBI taxonomy): domain Eukaryota; kingdom Metazoa; phylum Chordata; class Mammalia; order Diprotodontia; family Petauridae; genus Gymnobelideus; species Gymnobelideus leadbeateri. The sequence continues at coordinate 74,430 of WOXC01011817.1, forward strand.
ATTTCAAGTGTGGGATGGAGTTTTGGGTGGATAGCCAAGTGATATGATACTTAAACTGATAGACTGCCTCCTCACACAATTACATTTCTTGGGGCTAATGGATGTCCAAATAATACAAATGAAAGTCATCATGCAAGTTGGTCGCCCCTCAGTCAGCACAGTATTTACTAAAGCAAAACACTTTTCACAATCATGTAGCTGATTGGTGCTGGGGATCTACTCTAGGTAATCAAAAATCCTAACCATATGCTCTCTCTGAGCTCCAACCTAGTCAATTAGCACATTTTCTATTAAAAAAAAAAACTTAGTTATAACAGGTCTTCATCAGCTAGCAGTTGACATAATTGAGGAATATATAGTTAGGCCTACCCATCCCCCAACCTCATTTTCACATTTCAGAGCCAAGCAGGAATACATCCAAGAACTCTCACGGCCCACACCATGGGCAAGCTGTCGGAAGCTGACCCTAAGGTTTAGTACAGAATCTTTTTTTCTTTTGAAATATACATCACTAGGCATTGTGCAGGCCCTTTTCCTGTTTATTTCAAAATTCCCAGTGTTTCTTCTATGAGGCGCTTAATCCGTTGAGCTATGGAGTAGGGAGGGAGAGAAACTCATAGGATCATAGGATTGAGAGCGGGAAGGGATCAGAGACCATCTAGTCCACCCCCCTCATTTTACAGATAAGGAAACAGGCCCAAAGAGAGGAAGTCATTTGCCCAAGGTCACACGGATATAAGGAGCACAGGGAACTGGCAGATTTGTGCAATAGGTAGAGTTTGTCTTCAAGACATTCTCCTCCCCCTTCATCCTGAGAGCCATTTTCCCTTTCAGACTCTTCTGTCATCTCCCAGACACCCAGCTTGGGCAGCTTACTGTCTTCAGTTTACCATCAAGTAGGTCCTTTATCCCCTGTCACCTAGTACTTCTGCTTGGCATGTGCTATTCCACTGAAATTTTTCTTACTTTTACCTTATTCTATGCATGACAAGGGACCAACTAGACAGCCTAGTAAACTAATATATGTATGTGTGTTCATAGGAGATAATAATAGAGACACGGGCAGGTCTCTATTTTTTTTAATATATATTATTATTTATATATCTTTTTTTAATATATATTATGTATTTTCATATAGTATATATTTTCACAATAAATTTATATAATATATTAATCTATTTCGTATTATATGTTTTCATATGTAATATATATATACATATATGTATGTGTGTACACACATATATGTATGTGTGTACACACATATATATTTCCCCCCACAAAACATGCCCAAAACATGCAAGAATATTCTCTTTGATCAACTTTATAAGACAAATTATGGAGATTTGAGGGAGAGGGTACTACCATAAAGAAAAGATAGAGGAAACACTAGCATCCCTTGACTTGGAATGAAAATGTAATGTAATGTACCCATTACTGAGAAGCTATCATTTAGGGGAAGGAGAGAAGGCAGGAATGGCCTGGCTGAAGCTCTCCTGGGGTGTGGTCACAGAGAGAGGAAATGTGCCATCTGCCAGCTTCCTATTTTTAACTAATTAGTTAAGGATAATTATCTTTGCTAATTAGGTGCTAAGCTCACTTTTTTTTCTAACTGCTAAGTTAGCAAAGTTTTGAGAACCCTCTAAATTTCTGTGCTTCAAAACAAAGCCAGACTGCTCCATCTCAGTTATGGTCTTTGTTTCTAGAGACAAAAGACTAAGGGTTGGATTTTTAGCCGAGGTGCCAGGGATATAGACTGTTTGGGGGCAGGCAGAATACAGTATTGAAGTGTCCCTCAAATGATACCTCATGAGTAATTGAATGACTCATTGACCTGGTCTCTAAGTATATATTGTGCCACTTCCTCTGAAACAAGCTATAGCAGTGAAAATTGTCCATGCTCATTTGCCTCCCTGTGCTCTTATAAGTCTAAAAAGGAAGACCCTCATCTCAAAATAGAACGAGTCAAATTTGACTTAAAAATATAGGATTAGTCTTTTCTATATAATTAGGAATCATGACTTCAAATTGTGATCTATCTAAATTTTACATGACAAGGTGCTATGGGGCAACAATAGAATTAACACTTTTACACAATTCTTTCCCAATAGTGTCTTCCTTCAGATGCTCCCAGCTCTTACTGTGTATCCTTGAGGTTTAGACTTATAGGTTAAGTTGAATATAAAAATATAAATTGTTTCAAGAATGACAGATTATATCTGGCTTTTCCCCCTGAATGTTCACCTTTATGACAATTAGGTTGTGTTTTTTAAGTAATGTGGTTTAAAAATCATTTTTGTTTCCTAACATGAATGACCAAATCAAAGATTGGATTCACAAACAATAGCATTATTGGTTTCTGACAGGTAATCCATCTTTTTACATTAAAGCAGCTTTCTGAACCAGATTATTTTTCATAATTGATAATTTGTGAGTCATATATTTGTTATCTATTCTGTTATGGTTTTGAAAATAGTGGATGATGCCAAAGATCACAGAGCTATCATAAAGAAAATGATGTGATTTGATTTTTGGGTTTTGGCTGGCATTTTGTGAAAGTAGGTTAACAATAAGTTTTCCTGAAAATGTAGCAAAGATAAGAGAAATATAGTACATCCCTTAGTCAGATAAAAAAAAAAGTATGGGCATAAGATTTATCACCATATGAAAGGGAAGTTAGATTCTCAGATTGAGTGCACATTTAGTAACAGAATAGTGGTAATACAGAAATAGCATCCAAATGTAAGCATGCAGCACACTAAGTCAAAAAATATATACTTTACAGCTTAGATTGATCAGTTTCTTCATATATTCAAAGGTTGCTCACACTTAAAAACTAGTTAGTTTACTTGGGAAGCATTTTGCAGTGATCTGTACAAAAAAAAAGGACAGAAAATTTCTTACGAATAAATGGATTTCATGTCGATGGACAAATCCAAGGTATATTTGTAACCATAACATAATTTTTGTCTAATCATTTTTCTATTTCACTCCAGAAAACTTAGCCCAAAAATTTGATAAGAAAAATCTTGGTCCCTTAATGTAGTTTGCAATTATGTTAGGGTCTTTACTAGAGCACCCCAAATAAGATAATTAACCCCCAGGCAAGTAATTAATAATAAAGCTTAGGCGGGTGATTTAAAATCTAGTTTGCCTAATCAGGCAGCTAATAAGAACTTTTTTTCTCATAATTAATGTTTCTCTTACATACTACAAACATTTTCACTAATTCTAGTCACACTTAAAAATTGTACTGAATAGGAAAAAAATATGAATCATGTTGATCAGAAGAAAAAGTAACAGCATACTTTGCCAAGAACTACATAGATAGCAAAGTATTTTTTTAAAGCAATAAAATATTAATAGCAGAGAAAATTCACTATAAATTTGCTTTGAGATCATGTAGTTTTCTCTTCAACATTCATTTTAAAAAATCTGAAAAGTTGACAATATAATAGTAAGAGTAATAGTACTAGACGAGAAGAGGATTTTGTGTACAGGATGAGGTGTGGCTTCTTATCTTCTCATACTGCTACTAGATTGGTGCTGAGAATGCTGTAGTGAGCCCGCGGAAGATGAGCTTACATCCTAATGCTTTTATTCAACTACAAAAAGCTGTTACTTTAGTCACCACTGTAATAGTCCACAGAATATTAAATGTAAGAGAATAACAGCAAGATTAGTGATTTGTTCCCATATTGTTTCTATTTGAAGCCCATTGAAAAAATGAAAATGATTTAGCAATAATGAAAATAATAAATATTAGAATAAGATAAGTTCTGAATAATAGATTTGCTATACTTAATTAAGTATTATTTAACTCCATTCATCAATATATTATATATAATGATGGTCATCTAATACATCTAAATGTTTCATCATAAAACAATTGTTCTTGACAGATTTTTAAAATATTCAGTTAAAAGTATTTGTGCTATGCCTACTAAGCCGATTGTTCTTAACCTTTTAATTTCTCAAAATTGAATAAAGCTACTTTGCAAACTAATTTTATATAAGTTCTTTGCTCATTAATATTGTATTTTGGGGGGAAATGTGAATAATATCAGTGGCTAGAAAGTAAAATATAAATGCCTTTGCTAATATCTTTTTCTTAGATGCCTATTACAGTCTTTTCAGTATTTTCTGTTTGTGTGATTGCTTTGTTTTTTGTAACAGTAACACAGGATAATTTCCCAAAACCACAATTGCAATAAAAGATAAATTTTAATACAATATATAATCTCCTACTCCCTCCTTTGCAAAAATGGGAGGGGGAGGTCCATGAGTATGGAATTTTTCAAATTATAACTGTTTTCAATGTATCAATTGATTTTGTTGAATTTTTTTTCTCTTTTTTCTTTTTTCTCTGAAAAAAAAATTGCCATAAGGGATGACTTAGAGAGGAGAAGGATACAGAAGGAAATTTAGGCAATCTAAAAACAAAAGACATCTATTTAAATCAATTTAAAACAAAAGGAAGATAAATATTACTCATTATTGTTATATACTTAGACAAAATGGTACATTTTCCCAAAGTTTACAGATATATTATAAATTTTGTTTAAAAACAAGCAGTACCTGATTGAGAGATAAACAAAAGATTTGCATCTTTAATTTCATAACCAAAGAAATTGACATTCTAAAACCAAATATATTTTGAGGAACATATTTTACTGGACTTTTTAGGGAATATAAATTTTACTAAACAAGTTTCTCTAGTAGGGTAAAGAAAAATAGAGGAAGCAGGTGAGAACAAAGCTTAGTTTCAGGAAAAATCATTTTAATAAATATGTTAAGATCTTGCAAAATAAGTCCAACTTTTATAATTCTTCTAATCCAAATCCCAACCTTAAAGAAAATCATTAAACTTAATCAACAAAAGTCAAAGATGTCTGTTTCAAGGATGCTTTGTGAGAGAGAACTTTATTTCCCTTTTAAAAGAAAGATAAGATTGCATTTTTTCAGAAGGTAAAGAAAAAGCTTCTCCTAAAAGGGAAAAGGATAAAATGATTGAAAAGCTCCAAATTTAGGCATAATACATAACCCTAAAAGCATATGGTGCTTACCACAGAGCTTTTAAAAATCTTTCACTCTTTGCCACTTACCTTACCTTTAAGCAGTCTACACATTCTTGGTACAAAAATATTTGTCTCAATTTTTTTCTAATAGTAAATGTCATTCCACAATTTGGCCTGTAGGTAGCAACCTTGCACCACAAAATTCTCTTCATTTACCCAGAGACTCATTTATTTAGGTCGGAAAGTCTTTGCCAGCACAGCCCTGTTAAATGTAAGCAATGTTATTTGCATAATTTTCAGACTTTGATGATGATCTGTGTTCTTAAAACAGTGGCCTAAACATTATGTATTTAGATGTTTGGCCTTGTGGTTCACTGTTTTGCTCACAGAAGAATGCCCTTTCCTGAGCGACCTGATGTAGGCTGGGCACCGCAGAGCAGCTAGGCCGATCACTTGAAATCCTGAAAATGGTCAGGCCCCTTGTCTAAAAAGCAATTATTTGTTCTACTTGCTTGCCCTTCAGATAAAATAAATCTGACTTTCTTATGTAGCCAAGTATACAATTCTAACCATATTTTGTCATAGTTTAACATGCAATGGGCATATGCTATTTGTTGCTCAGTCTTAACCTGCTTTGCCTCACCCTCATTTAGCAATGTTAATATTGTGGTTAGTTAGAATCGGCAGCTTAGAGGTGCCACCATTTTTGTCTTGGTATTTTTCATTAGTCAAAGTACTGTCATCATTTTCTATCCCATAGCTTTGTCCCAAAAGTGGATCACTTTTGTCTAGCACACATGAATATTGGGCCACGATGCCCCTTTAGTGAATACCAAGCTTCCATTTCACAGACTATGGGAAGTGGCACATGTTGCTATTAGGATCATAGATTCCAAATCCTTTCAGAAATATAATTCCTGTCCCTTTACATCATAAAGATCTTAGTTCCATTTTGGTACTGATTAATGTGTACTCCTAAAAAACATTTGACTATCATTGAAAATGATCATCCTGGCTTCCAGAGTAAAACATTTGGAGTTCTATTCTATTTTATTATTACTATTAAAATACTAATTAATAAAGTACTTGTGAAAAAACTCTCTTAAAGTTTTATTGTAGTCATATCTTGCCAGTAGGGGAAAAATGGCTTTTTATGTTTATATTAAAGTCTCATGAATGGTTCTCAGTTAGGGGATTAATGTACCACATTTGTGGATGTCTAATTCTTTGAAAATCTTGTTGAATTGAAAAATAAGAGATCAAAAACTTTTCAAAGCTTCTATTAATGTACATTTTATTCCTGTCACCAAGCTATGCCAGAATTTCTTAGCCAAGAATTTTCCACATTTCACTGAACCTACAGAAAAATTCCTTCCTATTCATATTACTGGTACAGTATGCTTCTTATGGTTTGAAATCAGTGTTTTGTGGGAGAGAACTCACCTATTATTCTCTTTACCAAATATCAAATCTTATACCTTGTCAGTATTCCAATTTTCAGTTAAAAAAATCTAATTAGATTCCAGTGTGTTCCATTCATGAGAAAGTTACAGAAATATCCTCATCTCCTATACATTTCATAGTGCTGATTCATTTTGAGTAAAATATCGGCACCACTTTACAGAGTTTGAAATTAACCCACACAGAAGAAGAAAGCATTGGATAAGAATCCAATTTTGATCTTACACCGTGGTGTAGTGAATAGAGAACTGCCCTCCTAATCCAGAACATCTGGCTCCAAGTTCAGTCTTGGGCACATAATAACAGAGTGACTCTGAGAAGGTCATAACCTTTTGGCGCCCCAAGCATCTCATTCAGACTAGAAACTGAAGAGATACCAATCTGCATTACTAGGAGTTCCTGCCCAAGAGCTCCTTATACCAATGAAAACACACCTATTGTTAAAAAAAAAGTGATAATAATAGTAAACAGAAACATATTTTTCAGGCAGTTAGGTGGTAGAGAAGATAGAGTACCAAATCAGGAAGATTTGAAATCAAATTCAACCTCTGACAGTGACCCTAGGCAAGTAACTTAATCTCTGCCTCAATTTCTTCATCAGTAAAATGGGTAAAATAAAAGCACCTACCTTATAAGGTTCTTGTAATAATAGAAAAGCATAATGATAAAATCCTTTACCAACCTTAAAACATTATATAAATCGTAGCTATCATTACTACCGCTACTACTATTAGTTAGATAGGGAAGTCATTGCCTCCCAAGGCAACTCCCAGGGTAGTTGTTATTGTTGAAGCATTTTAGTCACTCTTTATAACCCCATTTGGGGTTTTCCTGGCAGAAGTACTGGAGTGGTTTGCTGTTTCCTTCTCCAGCTCATTTTATGGATTATGAATGGAGACAAACAGGGTTAAGTGACTTGCCCAAGGTCACACAGCTACTAAGTGTCTGAGGCCAGATTTGAGCTCAGGAAGATGAGTCTTCCTGATTCCATAGCTGTGCAGGGTAGAAAAAAGCCCAAAGGTAAGTATTGTGAATGAGTGAAGAGTTATGAAAAGGCACATGAACTGTGATGAGAGTACATTTTGATATAGACAGAGACATTGTCTTTACTTAATATTGTACCTTTGGGTGTTTTTTTTCTCATACCATCCTACCTTGGATTCTTTTGATTAAGATGACCTACTGCTTTATTCTCTATGTTGCTTTAAGTGTTAGTTTTCGAAGGAGTTCTTGATTCTCCTTTTATCCATATACAATATAATTGGGAATCATTTTATATTAACTTTTTTGCTATTGAAAATATTTGCTGCTTATAATCTATAACCACATCTCTTCTCAAATCTCTACCCTTCTTAAACCATTTTTTTTAAAAAGCTTTAGCCTTTTGTCTTAGGAGATAAGTCTCCTGGATTCTAAAGAAGTTGGCTGTTTGGGTTGAAGGGGACTAGAGAATAAATAGAAGAATGGGAAAAAAAACAGGTATTTTCTGTGATATTTTGCAATCACACCAATTCTCACAGTTAGAATAATCATTGAGAGTCAACAGAACTTTGTTACAAAGAACCCCAAGGCAGAATCTTACCCCAGGCTGCAGTGATCAGCTTTACCTATGGGAAAATGAGAGGAAAAATCATGAAAATAATATAATCATCTTTTTTTTCTTTTCACCATCTCTTTTCCTTCACCTTGCTCATCTGTTTCCCCAGTTTTTCTTTCTCTGTCTCTGTCTCTTTATATCTCTCTGTGTATATCTATCCCTCTCTGTCTCTTATCTGTCTCTTCCTATTTCCTGCCTATGATGTATTTTTAAAAACATAAGCTGTAGTCAATAAAGAATTTTAATCTATCTCACAATCTTCCTATATGTAGAGATATGGTCTGTTTTCTTGGTTAAAAAGAGGAATAGATAGGAGGGAAGCTCAAAGCAAAGAGTCAATGATTCAAAGGCAATAGCATACTTTTTTTTTTTGGATGGTACCTATCTTCCTCTACCATAAGGAACTCTGCATGAGAAAACTCCCACTACTAATGATGATCAGCATCTATATTGTAACTCATTTAACTGCCTGGGACACTGTAAGGTTGAATGACTTATCTAGGGTCATTCAAGCTGTATTGTCAGAGGTGAGATTGAAAGGCAGATTTTTGCGGCTCTCGGATCAGCTCTTCATATACCGTGACACACGGCTCCTCACTATCACACGTCCAAACACTAACATGGAGATGAGGAATTGCAGTACCCTTCTTAGTCTATTTCAGAGCTCTTGTAGCTTAAAACGATAGTCTAACAAGGGTCTGTTTTTTAAGTTTACCAGATAAGGAGCGATTGAAAGGTGCCCCTCATTTGTGAGAAGAGACACTCTACTTTGTTTGATAGCTGGTCAGTAGTCTACCTGACCAGAACATGTGCAGAACAACGTCACAGAGCTGCCCACAGCTTTCAGTAGTGGGCCACAGGCTCAGAAATCCATATGGTGTAGGTCACATACATTTTTTATATATTCAGTTGTCTTCAGACTCAATTACATTTATTCATTGATTCAAGCCTATCTGCAGTCACTTGTTCAATGAGCAGGTGCTCAGGACGTAATGATTTCCTTGTTCATGTATGTAAGTCAGTTGGATTTTTAAAATGGAGTTAAAAATCTCAGGTGGACTACTCTCCTGATCCATTGGTCAGAGGGCCATTTGTTGGAATTCTGGGTTCTAACATCTCAAAGGGAAAATATATCTGAGAAGGGGAAATATCAGAAAGGGGTAGTAGGGAGAGAAGGTGACTTCATCAGACTGGTAAAAAGCAAGAGCAGAGGAGAAAATAGCTAGGGCAGAGGGAGGAAGAGATCTTTTGATCAATATAAAGTAAGATTTTTGAATGAGAAAGGTTTAGATGTGTTTCTCAATCTGGCAGCCGGGGGTTGTTGAGAATGACATTTCTAGCCTGACATCCTGACACTCTAGCCTTCCCCTCGATCCATCTTCCTCCCTGAGTATACCTGCTTGTACATCTCTGTCACCTTAGGCATAAAAGTGAAAATACAGTCTTAAAGTGACACACACAGTAACTCAATTATTTTGAGTGTTAATGAGTGCAATGGTAAGGTCAGTTCATTGATTGAATAAAATTGAAGCTTGAACACATCTGTTGAGCTGCACATAGGACACGAAGCAAGTATTTTCCCTATTTAAAAGAACTACCTCCCTCAGAAAAAAAATGAGGAGAATAAAGTCATGTCAGTTCCCAATTTTCTTATTTTATCTGTGGCAGATGGGAATTTTAATGCAAAGAAAAGTAGAACATAGTTAAAATACAGAAAGAGTTATTTGGTTGGCCAAAAAACATTCTTTGATATGTGTGGCCTATTCTTTTCAGATAGGAGTAGGTATTATTTCTGCTAATCACATTTGGCAAATATTTGCTGAGGTAGTAAATAGTCCAGATCTTCCTGTGACATTGAAAAGCCCTAACCCTTTCATTTGGTTCATGGTCCCCTGTTAGATTTTGAGGAAACCTGATAGTCATTCTTAATGCAACAATAATGTAGTATCTCTTATTTATAATTCACCTAAATATAAAACAGCTTCTCCCACAGTTTATAAAGCACTTTTGAATGAGAAAGTCTTTACCTAAAGAGTCTATATTAAATTTGATGTATAGTCTCTTGTTTTTTGTGACTCTGATTTCTACAAAACCAGTATAAAGGACTTATTTTTTGTTGTTCTGTCATTTGGTTGTGTCCAATTCTTCGTGACCCTCTTTGGGGTTTTCTTGGCAAAAATACTCGAATGGTTTGTCATTTCCTTCTCCAGCTCATTTTACAGATGAGAAAACTGAAGGAAAGAAGATTGAATGACTTGCGCAGGGTCATATAGCTAGTATGGTCAAATCTGAACTCAGATCCTCCTGACTCCAGACCCATGCTATCCACTGCTCCACCTAGCTGCCCTGTAGAGGGCATATAAATGAAACTCAGTTGGTCCCCTATGTCACAAGAGTTTTGTAAATATTGTGATCCCGATTTATTTTGGGAAAGGCCAGGCTGAATTGGTACTAAGTCTGAATTAAAGAAGGCTAATTTGAAAACATTTGAACATGAAAAGCACCCTGGTGTAATAAGTAGTGACTTTGACTCTGGGTCAGGAAAACCTGAGTGTGAGTACAAAGTTGTGCCATAGTCTGACTATGTGACCTTGGGTAAATCATTTAACCTCTTAGTGCCCCAGGAACATCTCTCAGAATAAAAATTGTAGAGCTGTTACAAATTGACATTGACTAGGGGGAGTTTTCTTTTAGTCAATCAACTAATCCACAAGCATTTCGTAAACCCTTAGCAAGGCACCTTTCCAAATCCTGAAGATACAGAGCAAGGCAAAACCATAAAAAGTCTCTGCCCTCAAGGAGTGTAGATACAGGTTTAGTCCTAAAATAATGCAAATTTTTATATCTTTAAATAAATTTTTAAATGACTTTCAAAGTGTTGTGTAGTAAAGGTTTTAATTTCTAACTAGCAGGTTATTTTTACAAGCAAATGGCTGCTTCAGTGTGCTTAAATATAGTTGTCATATGCAGAGCAATCTTATTTGCATTATTAATTTGCTTAGACAACCCTTTCTTTTGCCAGTAGAGCAAAGGGAAATCTCAGTCCTACCCATAATTAGAATTATCTCAAATTCCAAATTAATGGTCTCTATATTTTTTTAAAAATCTTCATTGTAGGGGCTTAATTGTCCATCTCTACTTTTTAAAAAATCTATTGTCTGTGGCAATATATAAACTGTATTATTGTAGATGTTGCAGGTTCAGAAACCCTCTAAGATTCATTTTAAAGGATGATATTTTGAAGCAGGTGGCTCCTTTGCATTCTTTTTTACATTGCAAAGAGGGCTTAAATGAGAATTTATTACATAGGTTCATAGATTGAGTTCAAAGGGACTTTGGTACAACTCCCTCTTTCTATAGGTGAGAAGAATGGAGTCAGGGAGGAGTCAAATGACCTTACTCAGGGTCACAAGGTATTTTGTGTAGTACTGGTTATTTGCAATACTGAGCTATGTAATGTTAAAATTCTCAAGAAAGCAAAGGGGGCAAAATGACTGAAAGAGGGGAAGAAAGGTCTTTTTTCCAGAATTTTAAATGATGTGGCTGAAATAGTTCATCTGTTTATTCCAGATGTTAACATTTTGCAAAGCTCTCGTTTTTTCATGAAGTAATAACATACCACTTTAAATTTAGTTCAGTTCTTTCAGCCCAGAGTATATGTGCATGGATCCACCAGGATTTATGTGCATGTGGATATGCAAATATACACACATATGCATTCGCACATTATCTTTGATGTTGAAAAAAGTTAATTAAATTGACCAAGAAAAGTCCCTTCTAAAAGACTAATAGTTTCATTGATGGTTACTGCCTTTGGTATTTTTTTAAACCCTTCCTATCTTTTGAATTTTGTTTCTACAGTGCCCTTTGTTATATCTCCTCTTTCCTCCCACATTTTTGCGGCGCCTTCTCTCTCCAAGTCTCTTTTAAGCAATGCAACAACTAAATCAATCCTAAGTGGCAACCGCTTCTAACAATGTTGTGTATGGCTGTGTGTTAATTAGCTGAAATAGATTATCCCCTGGTGTGTGGCATAGTGTTGGTGGTAACTTTTAGTGTGCAGAGAGTGCTGAGGACTTCTTGTTTATTTTCATGTATTGAGGCAAATTCTCAGTATGTCTTCAAATTATCTCCTTGGGGGTGTTTTTCCTGAGCTAATCCTGACAGAATCTTTCTGTCAGATATGCCCATCATCAAGAACAGTAGAACACGGCACATACAGGAACCTCTGTGCTTGGGGCTGTATGCAAATTTAATGCCCAGCTCATTTCGGTTTCTCTTACATGGATGACAGACATTTTAACAATGTGTTCCACATTCCCCTCTGGGAATCCAGTTGGATTGCTATATGTATATGAGTGCATATGTACATTTGTTTTGTATGTATGTTTGAATATAATATTGGAAACATATATGCATACAAATATGTTTTATATACATGTATAAACAAACACATTATCAGTGAAGTGTATGTTAAAATGCATGTGTGAAGGGGGAAAAAAGTTGAGTAGCTCTTTATCAGGGATGAGTCCAGATCCCAAGGAGACTAATCAGTTACTAAAAAACAGATAGGGTAGAAGAAATAATAAACAAATCTACCCTGAATAAAATTCTACAACATTTGGGGTGGGAATTTTGCCTTCATAAAATGGTGAATAAGAACAGCATAGTAAATTAGCTTTGGTTTTCTGATATTCAAAACAGATAACAGTGGGGAGGGGGGAATGTTCTTATTTTCTCTAAAATAATTCTTCTGTTTGGCTCAGCATCAGTTCTCATAATTGACCTCAGATTTGTATCTTATTATTACATTTAAATTTTGCCACTGTTACTGGTAGGCAAAATTTAAGTAATTGCTTCACAAAACAGATATTTTATTTTAAGTTTCAGCTTTTCATACAGGCAGGCTATGCCATGCATTTCTATCACCATAGCATTCAGTGAGAATGGAAAAAGAAGGCAAGGACCAAGTAGAGATTTTCACAGTGCTTCTGGTCCCAACCAGTGACCACTTATATGATCCCTCTTTGATTCTAGGATCAAATCCAAGATTTGAGTCTTCTCTCTCTTCCTTTATGTGGTGAGGCTCAGGTAGAGCTTTGGCCCTGGGTAGAGTCTTCATAGCCAAGGGCTATAGAACACTGGCTGTCTTGACCTTACCAGAGGATAAGTAGAGAGCAAAGGTCAACAGAAGGGCAAATTAAGGCATGCAGCTTGTGAAATTATTTCTTCATTTCAAGAATCTTTTTTTTTCCCTTTTTGGAGGGCAGTTGGGGTTAAATAACTTGCCCAAGGTCACACGGCTAGGTTTTTTTGTTTGTTTGTTTGTTTGTGCGTGTGTTAAGTGTCTGAGGCCACATCCAAACTCAGGTCCTTCTGACTCCAGGGCCGACGCTCTACTCACTGCGCCACCTAGCAACCCCCATTTCAAGAATTTTTAGTAGATTGTCAATCAATATACAAAGAAGAATTTAAGAGAGGGAATGATGTGAAGCTATATCCCCCATATAACAATACTAAGTAGAAGATGCCACATGGTTAACCATATTGAATTATAGGGAAGATAGGGCCATTCCCCACAGGGCACCACTCCAAGAGAAAGTAATGGTTAATATCTAACACTAGATCTGGGAAATGATATATATAAGAGGCAAGCATAATCTTCAACACCTCACCATCCTGCTTATGTGCCCTGTTCCCCTTCTGACTACCTCCACCACCACCTTTCTGTACCACTCCCATCTCCCTTCCAGTAAAATGTACTCATCATTTAGGACCTGTTTTTTGTGTCCTACTGTTCCTTTCTATGAGCATCATGTCAATGACTCAAGACCTTTCACCATCCTGGTTGCCTTTGGACTTAACAATTTATTTTTTAGCCATCAAAGCCCCCCAAGTTTTTTTGCTACCACGGACCCTTGTAGCTATCATTCAATTCAACAAAGCATCTTCTATGAACATATTAAAGTTCAGGAAATCAAAAGAAACACATCATACATCCTTCTTTCAAGGAATTTGCAATTTGACATGGGGGAGGATGTATATAAACCAGGATAAGGAATAGATGCAAGGGAGCAGCCCCAGCAAAGTCCAGTGAGAAATCTGATGAGTGATTACTTAGGGAGAAGGGAAGATAAAGGAAAGAATGTGGGTCAGAGGCAGAGTTATAGAGGGAGAAATATGGAATTAAGTCCATTCCAGGTTTGAGTAAAGGCACATGGATAGGAGATGGCAAGAGGAGAGTAGAGGAAAGGAAATAATCCTGTTTAGTTGTAGTGGAGGAGACACACAGGAGAATCCTACCTAGCCAGTAGGATGATGCCTTCCTTTCTAACTTTAAAATCTCCTTCATGATCTCAGTGTTCCAAACAGCGGTCATCATACTGTTCGTCACACATGATACACCTGCCATCTCTGGGCCTTTGCCTAGTCCTGTCCCCCATGCTGGGAATGCGCTCTCTCCTTCACTTCTGGTATCCCTCACTTCCTTCCAAGCATAGCATATGTAATGCCTCCTCTATGACATCCTTCCAACTGCTGCCACTTCGACCCCAAAATTTTGTTTGCTTTGGGTCTATTTTGTATTTAATTATGTATCCATGTTGCTTCCCCAAATAGAAAAGAAGCTTCTTAAAGACAAGGGCTGTTTTTCTTTTTTTCTGTGACTCCCCAGGGCCTAGAACAGTAAGTTCTTAATTAATGCTTGTTGATTGATTCAGGGAATCAAACAATCTGAGCTACTGGAGGGATCTGGGATGCCATTTTATCTAATCTGTGCAAGAAAGAAATTGTCATTATAACCTATAAGTGGTCATTCAGCCTCTGCCTGAAAATTTCCAAGGAAGCAGACCCTGCTACCTCTTATAGAAGGCTATTCTACCATGTGGACAGCTCTAAGTACAAAGAAGTCATATTTTTTCCCCTGACAGCAAGCATAAAATTGTTTCTCTGCAATTTCCACCCATTGGTCCTACTTCTACCCTCAGGTGTCAAACAGAACAAGTCCCATCTCTTTTCCACACAACAGCCCTTTATATTCTTGAGGGTAGCCCTACTATCTCTCCTGTATCTTTTCTTCTCCAGGATAAGCATCCCCAATTACTTCAGATGATCTTCATGTCAATAACACAAGGCCCTTCACCATTGTGGTTGCCTTTGAACCCATTCCAAGTTATCAAATTCCTGCTTCAACTGTGGTGCCAAGAACTGAACACAGGTATTAAATGAAGTCTGATGAGAGCAAAGTACAGTAGGATTATACTCTCCCTACTCCTGGAAGCTGTATCCCTCTTAATATAGATCAAGATCAAATCAGGTTTGATTTTTTGGTGGGAAAGGGGAGGTCATATCACACAACGGCATCTGCAGTTCACTAAAGTCCTCAGATCTTTTTCTCAAAACAACTGCCTCCTGTCCATGGCTCCCTCATCATGTAATTTTGGATTTGATTCTTATACCCATGTACTAGATTACATGTATCTCTATCGAATTTCATCTCTTTAGATTTAGCCCAATGTTCTAACCTCTCAAAATCCTTTTGAATCTTTATTCAGTTGTCCACTCTATTAACTCTCCCTCTCAGCTTGATGTCATCTGAAAATGTGATGAGCTAGTCTATGGATATGGATATTGTGTGTATGTGTATGTATGTGTGTACGTGTGTGTATGTGTGTATGTGTATATGTATAACTTCCTCTGGGTCATTGGTAAAAATGTTAACTAGTCCAGAGCCAAGAGCAGATTCTTACTTTCTTGAAGACTTCCTGTCATTTGAGCTGATTTTGAACAATTAGCTACTCTCTGAGTCCAGCTGTCTTACCAGTTTCAATCCATTGATTTGTTGCTATTGTTCAGTCGTTTTAGTTGTACCCAACTCTTCCTGACCCCATTTGGGATTTTCTTGGCAAAGATACTGGAACGGTTTGCCATTTCCTTCTCCATTTCATTTTACAGATGAAGAAACTGAGGCAAACAGGGTGAAGTGGCTTATCCAGGGTCACACCGCTAGTAAATATCTAAGTATAGATTTGAAGTCAGGTCTTCCTGACTCCCAGCCCAGTACTCTAGCTACTGCACCACCTAGCTGTCCTACATTGGTTTAGTAAGCATGACCCAAAAAATTGGTCTATTAATCATTCATCAAACCTGTTAGTTTGGTATAATTTATTCTCAGTTATTTCAGGCTGGCTCTTTGTGATCACTGTTTCACTCTCTTGGTGTTCACCAACGATCTATTAACAGTCCTTTCAAGAATTTTCCCAGAAATTAATTTCAAGCTCAGTGAGCTATAGTTTGCAGACTATTTTCATCTTTTTTTTAATAATTAGGACATTTGCCCTTTTCCAATCTCATCATAACCTCGCCATGGGCTTTCAAGTATTACTGAATGGGGCAGCCATTATATCATTCGTTTCTTTCAGGAACCAAGAAGGCAATTTTTCCCAACCAGGTGGCTTGAATTCATTAAGGGCAACCAAGTCTTACTCTCTACTCTCCAACCTTACTTATGCACTAATACTGCCTTACTTACTTATAACCTAACACTGCCTGTTAGTCATTTTTATTTTCATATGCAGTGTAAAAACGTTCTCCTTCATAGAGAAAACAAACAAAATGAGAATTCAGTAGCTCTCCCTTCTCAATTATCATAGACTCATTGACTCCAAGATCCCATTCCTTCTTTGATCCTCTTTTTTTTCTCTCAATATAGCTTTTGTTGTCCTTAGCTTCCCATGACAAGTTCAGTACGTTATGAACTTTACTATTTCTCACCCTGTTTTGCACATCCCTATATTCTTTCTCTATTACCTAGACTTTGCTTCAATCTTCCACATATTTATTGCTTAAAACTAATTTGGTTGGTGAGATCCCTTTCATAACCACATCAGTTTCTTCAGACAAGTCCTATTTTCACCTCCTCATTGGAATTGTTTCTCCTTGTGTCTTCAGAATTTCTTTCATGAGCATGTCCCATTTCTCCTGAACTGACTTTTGCTAAAGCATTTTAGTCCACAGGATCCTACCTACTTGACTATTGATCTTATTGACACCTGCTTTCCCTGAATCTAGGTGCATGAAAGATTCTCTCCTCACCTATCACAAACTCTTAGATAGAGTGCTTATTTCCTCCCCAGCAATGAATTTTTCCCAGTTAGTGAAAATCAGATCCAAAATGGGATGTCCCCTTTTTGGTTGCTTCATTTTTTAAAGGATGAAATTATTAACTAAGAAGTTATTAGCTGCTCTTGTTTTGGCAAGAGAGATTTCCAGAAGATGCCTGGACAGTTGAAGTCAGCTGTCACAAATATGTCTCGGTGCCAGGCTTTTGATGTTGCCCAAATCTCTTCTCTTTATTTTTCTATCTAAATAGTCTATAAGAGAGATGTCAAACCAGCGGCCAGCAAAACTCCTGAGTGTAGTCGGAACAAGGTTAAAATGTAACTGGGAAATGTTTAACAGAATAAAAATACAATAAAACGTAGATAATGCTTGTTTGTGGTTTTCTGAACCAAGATGCATCAGGCAAGAATCTGTTTCTATTTGAGTTTGATGCCATTGGTCTATAGTATCACCTAATGACAACATTCTCTCTCTCTCTTTCTCCAAAACACTCTCCATAATGTCCTACCCCAACCCTATCTGGTTCCTGCGTCTCTTCACATGACTATACCTTCTTAATATATAATGCTACTCTTCTCTCTCCTGCATTTTGGTTGGCTGATATTGTGGAAAATGACGAATGTGAGGACTAGGAGTTTTTATTCTATAAAATTAAAGGGGAACCACTGAAGATTTTATCAGTAGAAGATTAATATGATATATTAATATATTAAGAATATTGATCTGATATCAATATGCTCAGTGGATTAGAAAGGATAAAAGTGGAGTCAGGAAGACCAGTAATGAGGCTATTACATATAATTGGATAGAGAAGAAGAAACAAGGGCCTGAACCTGGTTAGTTACATTACAAATAGGAGGAATAAGACAAACTTATTTAACTATGAGGAGAGAAAGAGCAGAGAGTCAAAAATAAATGCAGGGTTTTAAGTGATACCATCCACAAGAAAAGCTGTCCTACTTTCCTTCAGGGCCAAGTCTTGGTCAAGCTTTATACACAAACCTCTAGATTGTCAGATCCTTAAGATCAGGGGATATATCTTACTTAATTCCTCTGGGCCCAACATTTAGTAGAGTGTCTTGCACATAGTAGACACTTAATAAATCATTATCTTAATTCAATCAGACGAATTTAAGCATTAC
Source organism: Gymnobelideus leadbeateri (assembly GCA_011680675.1). Lineage (NCBI taxonomy): Eukaryota > Metazoa > Chordata > Mammalia > Diprotodontia > Petauridae > Gymnobelideus > Gymnobelideus leadbeateri. Next base: position 92,765 of record WOXC01011817.1, read on the forward strand.
AACTTGCAAGTTGAAAATAGATTGAGGAGACTGACTAGGATTATAGTGGGGTGGGGAACCTGTGGCCTCAAGCCACATGCCTCAAGCCTCTAGGTCCTCAGGTGCAGCCTTTTGACTGAGCCTAAGGGTTTTTGGAGGGGGGAAGGCAGGGCAATTGGGGTTAAGTGACTTGCCCAAGGTCACAAGACTAGTAAGTGTTAAGTGTCTGATGCTGGATTTGAACTCAGGTCCTCCTGACTCCAGGGCTGGAGTATTCTATTCACTCTGACACCTAGCCACCCCTGCGCCACCTACCTGCCCCTGCCCCACCTAGCCACCCCCTGAGTCTAAGTTTTACAGAACAAATCGTTTTAAGGGAATTTGTTCTGTGAAGTTTGGATTCAGTCTAAGGGTCACACTTGGGGGCCTAGAGGACCACATGTGACCTCAAGGATGCTGGTTCACCGCCCCTGGGTCCTATTCTACTAGATTTTTATGAGATCATTTTGAGAAGGACTTGGTTTTCTTGTTCAGAGCAGGTACTTATTCTAACGATAGAGCTTTCTGGCCAAATGAAAGTGGACAGTGGTGATGTGACAGGCTAGTGGGTCAAGTAGAGCTCTGATACCATCAAGTCTACAGAATATTCAGCAATATAACAATCCAAACCCATTTTATAAATGTCAAGGCGAAGGCTCTCAGAAGTTACATGAATTCTGCAGTCATACAAATGATAATTATCCAAGTCAGGACTCAGACCTATTCCTTTGATTCTTTTAGTGCCTTTTCCACTAGACAGCTCCTATGTGTCATGATAATTAACTCAGTCCAGTGCTTATGGGCTTTAATTCTACCTTTTAGAGGACTGAGTTCTAGTCCTAGTTCTACTGTTGATTCCCTTTGGAACTGTCTCCAATCCATTCTCCACTCAGCTGCCAGAGTGATTTCTTAAAGCTCAGAACTGATCATATCATCCTCTATTCAATAAACTCCAGTGATTCTCTATAACCTCCAGGATCAAATTTTAAAATCCCCTTTTTAAGTCCTTCATAACTTTATGCTTTCCTATGTTTCCACTCATCTTACATTTTATTCCCATCTACACATTTTTTACTGTTACTTGCATGAGACACATAATCTCTTATCTCTATACCACTGCATTGACTTTCCCCATTTCTTGAATACTCTCCTTCTTGACCTACACACGCACACAGACACAGACACATACACACACACACACACACACACACACAATTTCCCTGGCTTCATTCAAGTCTCAGCTTATGTAAAACTTTCCTCAGGATACCTTTCCTAGTCTACCCCCAACTGCTAGTGCCTTCTTCTCTAAGAGTACTTTTCATGTACTCTCTCTCTCTCTCTCTCTCTCTCTCTCTCTCTCTCTCTCTCTCTCTATATATATATATATATATATATATATATATATGTATATCTCTTCTCTATTCATAGATATGTACACTTTGTGTTCCCCATTAGAATGTAAAGTCCTTGGGGAATGATTTTTATCTTTCTCAGTATCCCCAGCAATTCAATACCTGGCATGTTGGTTGGTTGGTTAGTTGGTTGGTTGTTGTAATTCAATCTCAAAGAGAACCAAAATGACATCATTATGTTGGAGTTGAGGTGCAGTGTGTCTGATTATGGCTGATCAAACTAATATGAGCTCAAAATGTTCTAGCACAGGTCAGGCACAAATAGTACATATGAACATTTGGACTGAAGATGTCTCTAAATTTGCACATCTCATGTTTTGGGTTTTTTTTTGAGCTACTGAATTCTGTTTCTCTCATAGAGTACAGTCTTCTTTGATGTGGGCCCACCATGCTTGGTGGCCCTTTGCTAGCATCTCCCATGTCTCACAATTGATTCCAGAATTCTTCAGAGAGAACCTGAGAATGTCCTTATATTACTTAATCACTATTTGCTTGACTGACTGACTTAACTATGACAAATCACCTGACATTTTGGAGTCTGAGTTTCCTCATCTATGAAATAAAAGAGTTAGGCAGGATCATTTTAGTGACCCTTCCAGCTTTTTAAATCTAAGCCTTTCTTCATTACTTGCCTATAAGGAGGGAAGATCTACTGAAATACAATTCTAGAGAATTGAGCCAGCTACATTTGCCCAATTATCCATTTTATCCAGCCATGCTCTCAGAATCAAAAGTTCTAACTCTTGCTCATCAGCATCTCACAAGATGCCTGGTAACTGAAATACCAGACTGGGATCCAGGACTTTTGAGATCCTTTTCTCTAATTCTCTGTGGCATGGAGAGAAAAAAATGAAACCCACTGTAGCCAAGCAAATGTCCATTTGAAATGCAGTTTAACATTCCTGTGTCAGAAAAACCTTGCTGCCTCTCATTGACCTCCACCATGAAAGGTGCTGCATAAAGATAAAATGCCATGATAGCTGTAGTTGCTTCTGAGATATTTGGATCTGAGATATTTGTGTACACCTAGCAGCTCAAGTATCACATGAAATTCACATCAGCTTTAAATTGGATTTTATTTCAGATCACTTGAAGGTCTGTTTGGACCTAAAGGCTGAAACCAAATCCAAGACAAAGGTATATCTTCAAAATGGGAAGAGTGGTATTAAGTATATGATACCATTAATCAACCAAAGTAATGGAAGGAAGCTTTGACTTAGGAGAAAATATAAATTAGTGAAGCATTTTCCTTTTTTAATTACACTGCTGAATTTCCTAAGACCTAGTCAAAAATGATTATCTTTTATCTTCCATCTTTATCAATCCATAAAATAGTGTGGAGATTAATTCTAGCAATCATCTGTGATTGCTAGGAATAGTACGAGCATGAATTGTAATCTGATTGAAGAGAGGTAGCATTAGGCTAACCTGTACAAAATGACTGCCATTGAATGAATTCAGCTCAACAATTTCCAATTTTTTTTATTATCCTTCACCTCCCACCAGGGAAGTATTTAAACTATAGGAACCTCCAATAACTCTTTAGTTCTGCCTGCTCAATTACAAAGGGCTTGGAATCTGCCTTAGTGGTATTTCTACACCCACAAAATCATGGAACCCTAAGGTATTGACCAACCCCAAAATCTCCAGACACTTAAAATAGAAAGCAAGATTGATACCTCCTGTCAGGGAAGTAAGGCTGGTTTCAGCAATGTGGAAGTAAGTTCAATTCCCAGGATTTATTCATTTTTACTATTGTGAAAACAAGGCAAAACTGAGATTTTATATTTAAAAGTCAAATATGCATCAATAAGTTTTGCTTTTATGGCTATGTAACAGAATTCTATCTTTTTACCTATAAGGGAGTCTCATGATTCCATATGTGTTTATCCTGCTACAGTGAACCTAAAGCCCTCCTGACATCAGTTTCCTCATCTGTGAATTAAAGGGAATGAACAAGATGGCCCATAAGGTCCCTGCCAACTAAAGATCTGTTATCATTTACCAAAGGAAGTATCCTAATAAAACCCTCTTTTCCCTTTGGGTACAGGCTGCAATAATTACTTTGCTTATTTTATTTATGTCCTTATTCAAGGAATTCAAAGTTCATCTGAACAGCAAATGGCAAATTATATGAATGTGGGGAAACATCATGGTTGACCTCTGATATCACTAGTATAGAAAACTCCCTCTGTCAAGGCATGTTTGGAATTAATCTGTAGTGTTGGAGTATTATCTGGTATTCCCTTGAGCAGTTAAGTGACTTGCCCAGGGTTACATAGCTAGTATGTATCAAGAGACAGGATCAGAACACAAGTCTTTCTGACTTACAGGTCAGTTCTTCTGCCCCAGATTGCTCTCAGGTATTCTGATTCCATGTATTTATATTTAAAAAAAAACTTGTAAAATGATTATTGCTTAGGAAACCTCTGAGCTATCAGGTGGGCATATAAAATTATATTCAAAAGACAGAAGATTGATACTGTGAAATCTTGAAATCACTGGATAACATTGTAACCTTTCATCATGAAATTTCAACTCCTAGTCTTTTTATAAAAAGAATCTCTTTTTATAAAAAGAAAACAGCCAACATGGTAACCAAACAAATGGGTCCCTTATACCTTGAAGAAGAATGAAGAAAAATATTGATAAAGGACCCCATAGTACATTTTGCCTCTGCCATTCATTTTGGCATATAATTGTATCTTGTTCTACTGCTATATGTACATGTTTCATGTCTGTGTGCTGTATGTCCTCAAAGAGAATGTTGTTTCCTCATAGGCACAGCATGATTCTTCATAGTACCTCACACTCAGCAAGCACAGGGCACCTAGGGAAGTTTTCCAAACAGATACCCTCTTCCATGGACTTAGATGGCACCGTATCTCTAGTTCATTCCCATGGGACTTAAAATTCCATTATTTATTTATTCAATCATTTATTCATTTCCCTCCCTTACTTCTCTTTTAAGTCTCACCCCCCCGCCCCAGAGGTCTACTTGTAGAGAATTGTGGCCTGTTTGTTATTTGGAGCAGAAGTTGTTCGTCATTTCTTAATCTGCTTACCATATCTGCCAATGAAATTATATATTATCAGTCTGGGTTAGACTGTGGCTGGAAGAACAGGGAAAGCACTTTTGCAACTTTAGGAACTGGGATGTCGGCTGACCTATTGAGCAAATCCAGGTTTCATATTATAGGGAAGGGGAAAAACCCCTTTCAAAATGTTTTTTCCCACTCGCCACATTCTCACCTCACCACCTGTCCCGTCTAAGTGCAGAGGGTCACAAGCTCTAGAATAGATAAGCAGCCTTCAATGTATGCAGTGTTACTCTCCCTTCTCCCAGACATCTAACACTCCTCATTGTTGTTGCTTACCAATTCCTGTTTTGTAAATTAATTCATCACAGTTTTCAGAATTCATAAATAAAAGTTTAAAATTTCCCAGCAGGCTGAGGGAGTTGCAAGGGGTATTATAAATAAGATTGTCAGGGATGGTAGGTGGGACTGGTTTCTTCCTAGTTTAGTACAGTGAGGGGGAGACATAGCCAACAGCCACCGACATGCTGCGCCTTTGTTACAAATAGACTAGCAACCAGGAGGAAACAGTTGCACAGTTCGTGTTTGAAAATTCAAGTAGGACGGAAGAGTTTTCAGCAGGAGGATAAAACATTTAATGTCTTTGTTACCACAGAAAATGATTCAGTTTGTATTTTTCTCAAGTTTCCTCTGTGGTGGCTGGCCAGGTGTAATAATATCCCAGCTATGAAAATATACTTTTCTTTTTCTTTTTGAAGTGGTGAAATTTCACTTACCTGCTATTCTCACTCTTGCAAACTTGACCCCAACTTGTACCATAACGTCCAACACTATGCTAATGAGTGTGCAAAGCAGAAATCAGCGTTTCTGCACAGCTTTAATGATGACATCAGTGGTGAGAAAAGGATTATGCGGGCACATGTACAGATCCAGCTGGCACACGGGCATACATAACAGTTGGATGACAGCAGAAAAGGATTGATGCCTTTCAAATTTGAAGTCTTTCCCTGAAGAAATTTGTTGGAGATGGTTATTTGCTGGGTTGGATTTAGGATCGTTCTTTTTCTTTCCCCCCAATAAATCATTTCCCCCCTTGCTTCTCTAAGTTATTATGCATTTGTGAGTTGCTTCTTGAAAAAAAAAAAACATCCTTGCTATTGCCAACAATGCTTTTTCCTAATCTAAGGAATTTTCCCATCTTTACTTGAGGATCTTAATACACAGTGGGTTATTATACAAAGTATTACAGAGTGAGGAAAAAACAACAACTCTGCAGCAAGTATCAGTGCTCCAGGGATAAAGTTTCAATAGCTAACACATAACTATAATAATGGGGAAAATGATGATAATGTAAGAATATGAATGTATTATTTAGCTCATTTAAGAGCTAATTATCTCTGTTTTCATTCTTAAAAACAAATCTTTTTTCCCCATTAAATATCAAAATGGCTCCACCTTCCAGCAACCCCTTCATTAAAATTATACAAATAATTAAAACAAAGAAATTGCCACATAACTGGGGCATATTAGGCATAATTCATTATAGCAACCTAGTTAGTCCTTATGTGATAGTTTATTTGTCTAACTAATTTCTATGGTAGGTTAGTTCCGAACAATGATGATGAACTATCAGGATGGGAGAAACAATGTGATTAGTTGATGAGGTTTTGACACTCTCCTTATTTTAGGTTGATTCCATCATAACATTGGAATAAATGTCCATACAATTAAGATCAAATATATTACCAAAAAACCCCAACACTTATTTGTCTGATTTGTTCTGCTATACACCCCGAGGTTTGCCTCTTTCTATTTGTTCATAACTCTTCTTTCCTTTTCGTTTTTCGGGTGTGTTTTTTTTGACGGGTTTTTTTTTCACCTTCTGAAAGATATTTATAACACTCCAGGGTGCACCATCCTACTGAGATAACTGTGTGTCTTGGATGGTTGAAGACAGAGACGAACAACTCACTTGAGGTGTGTGGTTATCTCATTATCTCTACACACCCCGTTGTAGGGTATTGCTTGAGCTGCAGTGAACTGTTTGCCCTGCTGGCAAACAAGCTCCTCGTGGCTTGTGACACGTGTTTTAACCATTATTTAGGCTTGCTCTTCGCTGTGAGCCTGAATATGCCCTTAGGCTCCCAATGAAGAGGGAGCTTAATGATGTGTCAAAAATTGCACTACAAGGGCCCACAATAAATTCAGACTTTGTAAGTACAGGAACCAACAGGGCAGCTGAAATATAAGGTAGTGCTCAGAACAAGACCACTTGTCAGGAAGTCATTCTGAAGGTGATTTTTCTTGTAGGGGTAGTGTGTATGTGTGTGTGTGTGTGTGTGTGTGTGTGTGTGTGTGTGTGTGTGTGTGTGTGTGTGTGTGTGCAGTAAGCCCAGGGCTACAGAAAAGAGACAGTGTCAGAGGAATTGAAGGGAGAATCAGGAGGGTAGCCCATGGACTGAGACTCAAAATAGCATTTTATATGCATATATTGTGTTTAGATAGATGATGAGAGAGGGGGAAATAGAAATGAATATGTATTCTCAAAAAATTCAACTTTAATGATAAAGCATGGTGCAGCAACAGTTCGCAACGTCTGTCCCAGGGATTCGCTGTTCTCTCCTCAAAAATGAGTTGGGTTGGACTAGATGGCCTTTGAAGTCCCTTCCAGCATTAACTGGATAATCCTATGAAATCTGAATTATTTCTTTTCTGAAAAGGATCTTCACAGAGATGAAGTTTGAGAGATTTTCCCCTTCAAAATAGATATGAGATGGAGACTCCAATGGGCATCTCAGAGTCACTTTGGAAAGTTTGTAAATTTTTATTTTTTTGTTGTCTGGATATATTAGGGAGGGAATATACGTGCATTAGAAAACAATTCCCAAAAGTAATTTTTCTTGATTTGTCCAAAAGCAAATGTTTCAGGCAGGGAATATTTCTGCTCTTAATGCCTTCCAAATATTTCTCAGAAAGTTCGAATGATTTATCTTCTTTTCTGTATATGAGAGATTGATCTCTATATATTTATGTCTATCTATATAGCTACCTACATATACACAGTGTGCTCTGAGTTTTAGGCACAAATCTACCAGAAACAATTTTATTTAATTTAACATTAACCTACTATGTAAACAGTTTCTCGCTTAGAATTAAATATCCAAATTAGCACAATTCCCCCATGTCCTCTGGCATGTCTCTACCACAAGACAATTTGAGGTAATATTTACAAGATTCCTGAACAAGAAAATATTCTAATATGTTAAAATAGAGTTTGGCATTAAATTCTAAAATAATTGTCTCCTCTTAATTCCCTAGTTGGCCATACCGTTCTACTGTGCACCTGGGGTATATAAACAAAGAGACCTTTACCCAACCATCAATATGGTAAATCATTTCTCCATGGAGAAAGGTGGCTTCATAGCTCCAGTCTCTTCTGATGTTGGACCAAGTAGAGATTGCTCTTAGATGAGCTTGATTCCTTCAGGGGTGGAGGAAGCTCTTTAAGAAAATGAGAGGTAATTTTTCTTTCAAGTTTTGTTACTTTCCTTAAGCTGTTTCCTTAAGGAAAAAGGCCTTCTGTTCTCCAACCCAAGAGTTGTCAAATTCAAATAGAAATGAAGCCACTGTTCTGTACATAATGATCCCTGGGGTCACATGTTGACTTAGTTTAAAATTTTTATATTATATATGTTTTATTTTATTTTTATTTATTTTGTTAAATATTCCCCAATTACCTTTTAATCAGGTTCAAACCTCACTGGAGATTGTTAAGGCTTCAAGGGGCCTGTGGGTCTTGTGCTTGATACCTCTGTCCTAACCCACCTTTAAACAGGGAGGTCTGAAAAGATTTTTGTTTTGTTTTAAACCACAGTGATAAAATTTCTTAATATTTTCAGTTTTAGTAAAAAGGAGGTTTTAATATTCTTCTACCATTGAGAGAGAGAAAGCAAATATTTTATTAGAAATTTAACATCAACAGAAACTACTAAACTTTATTATAGATTTATAGATCTAGATCGTAAGAGAATGTAAAGTTCTTCTAGTCCAAAGGTGTCAGAAACTTCACCTCCAACCTGCAAGTGTAAACAAACAAACAAAACACCCAAGTACAGTCTGAACCAAATTATAAGGAATTGAAATATTTAACAAATATTTCAATAATTTGAAATATTTAATAAAAATAAAAGTACATCACAGATAAGGTTAATGTGTAGTTTTCTAAATCAATAAGTAACCTTTAGGGATCCATTTCTATTTGAGTTTGATACCACTATGAAATCTAGTTCAACCTCCTCTCATTTTTTTTTTGCTTTTTTTTTTTTTTTTGGAGAGGGGAGGGCAGGAGAATTGGGGTTAAGTGACTTGCCCAAGGTTACATGGCTAGTAAGTGTTAAGTATCTGAGGTCAGATTTGAACTCAGGTCTTCCTAACTCCAGGGCCCATGCTCTATTCACTGTGGCACCTAAGCGCCCCAGGCTCCTCTCATTTTGCAGATGATGTGGCACCACAGTACACAGAACTCTGGGCCTGGAATTAGGTAGACTCATCTACCTGAGTTCAAATCCAGCCTTAGACACTTACTAGCTGTGTGACCCTGAGTGAGTCACTTAATCTTGTTTGACTCTGTTTCCTCATCTGTAAAGTGAGCTGGAGAAGGAAATGGCAAACAACTCTAGTTTCTTTGCCAAGAATACCCCAAGTGAGGTCACAAACAGTAGGGCATGACAGAGATAACTGAACAAAAATAAACTAAGGCCCAGTAGGTTAGGAAACTTATCCAAGTCCATATAAATAGGAAGCATCATTATCAGAATTAGAACTCAGGTCCTCTGACTCCTGAGCCAGAATTCTTCCCACTGCACCATGTCACTTAGTAACAACTTCCATTTCAATTAATCTCAGCACAAAGTGTCCTAACACTCTCCCTCAAAGGCACCCATGAGCAGTCTTTGTCCATTCTCATTTATTCTTCCTTCCTATTGTGTATTCCATTATTCTAATTCTACTTCCTTGCTTTGCACTATTTTCATAAAGGTCTTTATGGGTTTTTTCATATTTCTCATATCTGTCCATTTTAATTGTATTATTATCTGCCATTGTTTTTGTTCAGTTATTTTTCAGTCGTGTCTGACTCTTTGTGACCTTATTTCAGGTTTTCTTGGCAAAGATACTAGACTGGTTTAGCATTTCCTTCTCCAGTTCATTTTACAGATGAGGCAGACAGTGTTAAGTGAGTTGTCCAGGGTCATACAATGAGTAAGTGTCTGTGGCTGGATTGGAACTCAGGAACATGAGTCTTCCTGACTCTAGGCATCTAGATACCCATAATAACATTAGCTAACATTTATATAGTACTTACTATGTGCCAAGCACTGGGCTGAGTGCTTTACAATTTTTACAGTTTTACAATCCTTACAACCCTGGGATGTGAGTATTCTTATTATCTCTATTTTAGAGTTGAGGAAAACTGCAGCAGAGATTAAGTGACTTGTTGAGTATCACACAAGTAGTAAAAAATCAAGTCTTCCTAATTCTAGGATCACTGTGCCACCTAGTAACCTTGCCCTTTTACTTGGGAGCTTCAGTATACATACATACATACATATATATATATATATATATATATATATATATATATATATATATATATATATATGTTGCTGTCCACTGAGCAGCCTGGCTCCTCCATTCATCAAGTTTCTCATTTTCCATGTCCTTTGTGTTCATTTCACTACAGCCACATATGGGAGTGGTTATACCTTTGAGTTCATCTCCACCCATGATTGTTGTGTCTTCTTTATCCAGAAATCTAAAACTCCTCTCTCTCCTCTCTCTCTCTCTCTCTCTCTCTCTCTCTCATATATATATATATATATATATATATATATATATATATATATATATATATACCTATCTACACACACATGTCCAGCAAAGGGGACTGAGAAGAAGCAGATATATATATATATACCTATCTACACACACATGTCCAGCAAAGGGGACTGAGAAGAAGCAGTTAGGCAGATAGGAGGAGAAATGGGAGACAGCAGTGTCTAGGAAGAAAGCATACTTTTAAGAAATGTCAAAGTGAAGTTCAGAAAGGTGATGATTCAGAAAAAGTTCATTAGAAATGACAATTAAGAGATTATTGGTAACTTTGGAGATTATTGTGTCCAGCAGAGACAATCATTGAAAAATGGGAGCTGATGAAATCAAGACAGAGAGTATAGACAGAGGTGAGAAAGTACTCAGAATAGACAGTCGGGAGACACCTAGGCTTAGGTCAGCAGGAACAGACTGTGCATGAGTCATGAAAGAAGATTGAAAATGAATGGTCAGGAAGCAGAAAGGAAAACCAGAGAAGAGAATACTAGAAAGGCAAGCAGAGATTGAATACCTAGGAGGAGGGGGTGGTTGACAGCATCAAAAGCTACACAGAGGCCAAGTGGAATGAGAAATGTGAAAAGGCTGTCAACTTTAGCAATTAAGAAATTGTTGGTAACCTTGGAGAGAATAGTTTCAGACAAATGGTGGGGTTGAAAGCCAGATTGTAAAGGGCTGAGAAGTGAGTAGGAGGTGATGAAGTGAAATAAAGACAAGTTTATCTATGAGTTTGGCTGTGAAATAGAAGAGAGATATAGGACAATAGCATGAGGGGATGGAAGGGTCAGATGAAGGGCTGAGAAGACTTTGGCATGTTTGTAGGCAGATGGAAAGGAGCTGAAGAGCTAGATAGATAGAAAAGATGAACTTTAATCAAATTCATGTTGGAACTTTATAGGTGTCGACAAATTTATGAGATAACATCTGAAAATTCCTTTGACATTCAAAACCTGACAGATTCACATCTTTTTTGAGGCATTGGAGCTGTCTCATTATACAATATTTAATGGTTACATTTGAAATGAGCATTTCATTGTTCTGAGACCCCTTCTCTCCCAACTCTTCCCCACAATGTAATACAGGTTTTTGGTCTGGTTGGGTCTTTGTGGGAGAAGTGACATCTTGGATGGCCAGTTATTGTTGGAGGCATATTACATGGTGTAGGGACAAGAACACTGTCCTTGGAGTCAGAAGACCTAAACCTATAGCACCTAATTCTGGGGGTTTGAATCTTTGCTTTCATTAATGTAGAAACCTTCTAGTGAAGAAATTCCTACCAATGTAAGTCAATATCTACTCTGCAACTTAAAACCTTAGAACTGCCTGGAGTCATTGAGAAGTTAAGTAACTTGCCCGAGATCACACAGTCAGAATGTATCAGAGCAGAATTTCCTATCTCTGAGGCCAACTGTGCCATCAATTATGTCCTCTTACCTTGATTTTTCTCTTTTAAAAAATTTTACTTATTTTATTCTGAACTTAAGAAATAAAATAAACATTTCCATAACATAGTAAAATAGAATAAAAAGATGATTATACATGAAACTGCAAATCTATCATGTGCAACTTGCTATTTCTTTTAAATATACATAAATTTATCGTGTACCTTTTTTCTTTCCCCTATCCTAGAGATAGCTACCATTAGACACAAATATGTATGTGTATACATACACATATATACACATATATGTAAAACTGTTCTATACATACTTCTATGATCAGTTCTTTATCTGGATACAGATAGATTTTCCTTCATATGTTGTTTGTAGTTAATTTGGGTATTTGTAATAGTCAAAATGACAGTCTCTTAAAGTTGTTCTTAAAATAATATTGCTATTAACTGTATACAACTTTCTCTTGGTTCTACTCAATTCACTTATTGTTTGATACAGGTCTATCAATGTTATTTTTTCTAAAATCACCAAGCTCATCATTTCTTAGAGCATAGAAGTACTCCATCACAACCATATACCACAACCTGAATTTTCTCCTGAAACATTAAGCCGAAGCTTCCAAGATATCAGTGATGATGAATATTAATTGAATGTAAATCACTTGAAAGAACTTCAGTTTCCTTATTTGCAAAATGGGGTTAATAAAATTTGCATTGCCTACCTCAGATGGTAGGTATAAGGAAAGCCCTTTGTAAATTGTAATACTAGCAAGTCACTTAACTTGCCCAGACCTCAAGCTATTCCATAGGATTTAGCGAAGTCAGAGACTGTCTATGATCTGCCTCCATAGAGTTAATTCCTCACACTGACAAAATCATAGACCTTTATGTATTCAGGTATTATGTGCTTATTAATACCAGAAAGGCAGTCTGGTATTGTGGATAGATCTCCAGGTCTGGGTTAGGGAGACTTGGGTTCTCATATGGTGTCTTCTACTTCTATGTTTGAATTACTTCCCCATGATAATGTATCTCCACCTGTCAACTGAGGATGCTGGATCAGACGATTTCTTTCTTTCTTTTTTGCTTTTTGGAGGGGGGAAGGCAGGGGAGTTGGGGTTAAGTGACTTGCCCAAGGTCACATGGCTAGTAGGTGTTAAGTCTGTATTTGAACTCAGGTCCTCCTCACGCCAGAGCCTCTGTTCACTGCTCCACCTAGCCGCCCCAGACCAGATGATTTCTAAGGTACCTTCTGGCATATCACATTCTTAGATTTTATGAAATACCTGTAACCACATGAAAATAAAAACCTATTTGCCAACAATGTGAAACTTAACTTTTTGGTGTATGATGATTATGATAGAATACTACTATGTTAGAAAAAAATGATAAGCATAATGATCTTAGAAGGAAAAAAAGGATAGACTTGCACAAAATAATGAATAGTGCAATGAGCAGTATCAAAGAATATTGTATATAGTAATAACAATATTGTTTTAAGAGCAACTTTGAGTGACAAAGTCATTTGAACTATTATAAATACCCAAATTAACTATAAAGGGCATACAAAGGAAGATTCTATCTGCATCCAGAGAAAGAATTGACAAATAAAAGTATGTATAAAATTGTTTTATATCTTTATACATATTTGTACCTAGTGGTAGCCATCTCTAATATAGGAATGGGGGCGGTGGAAGAAAAAAATGAAAAATAAAGGTTACTTGATAACTTTATCATATATTGAAAAGAAATAGCAAGTTGTACATAATATATTTACAGGTTCATGTACAATCAGCTCTTTATTCTCCTCTGTTAGGAAATGCTTGTTTGATTTCTTAAGTTCAGAATAAAATAAATATTTTTTAAAAAGGAACTGAACTTTTCCACTTTAAAAATCTGCAGGCATGATAGAAATATTATTGTAAATGGCACCAAAAAGGCAAATTGTTTTCTTCTCAAGGTTGATGTGTACTTTAATTCTTTTTAGCCATAGGGCACAAATTATTTTGTCTTCAATAATAACAGTAATGATGCTTTATATTTAAATATTGTTCTATTTCCTTAATTTTCCTAACAGCCCCGAGGAGTAGAAATTTATTGTCATTCCTGTTTTTGTTTTGGTCCAGAACTTTTAGTTCATTGGAGAAACCCCAGAAGTGAGGAAATTCCCCTACCAATGCAGATTTCTGTCAGTCAGTCAATGAACATTTAAGTACCTACTATGTACCAGAGCACTTTGCTAAGCACTGAGGATACAAAGACAGGAGGAAAAAAGTCTACTGAGGGGTGGGAGTGGAAAGACAACATGAAAACAATTAAATCCAAACAAGTCATATACAGAATAAATTGGAGATAGTCCACAGAGGGAAGGCAATAGAATTAAGAGAATTAAGAAAGGCTTCCTGGAGAAAGTGAGATTTTAACTGACACTTGAAGGAAGCCAAGGAAGCCAGGAGATGGCACTGAGGATGATATCCTAGGTATAGGGGGACAGTCAGTAGAAAAACCCAGCAACTGGGAGATGGAGTGTCATATGCTCTTGCAAGGAGAACATTATCATTGGATTCCAGAGTATGTGATGGGGATGAAAACTATAAGAAGACTGGAAGAAGAAGTTGGAGGGGGATACCATTAGGAAGGGTTGTTTAGTATTTAATTCCGGTGATGCTATGGCATTACCCTGGCAGGTAGGTGGGTGGGTGAGTGGATGTTATACCTAAGCTTGAGGAAGATATCTGACTTTGACAGTAGAGTGGAGGATGGACTGGACTGGGGAGACACTTGTGGCAGGAAGACCTACAGAGTTATGTGCTGCACTGAAAGTTTAGCAAACTTGTCTCTTCTAGTAACACACTAATATGTGTCAGAAGAGGGACTTGAACCCATTTGTCTTGACTTCTCTCCTCTATGCCATGCTGTAGCCCCATTTTATTTTTATTATCCTTCTTTTTTGGAATAGAAAACTCAGGCTCAGACAGGTTGACAGGTTTGCCCAAGGTTACCCAGGTGGTAAGCATCAAGAGTTAGGACAAGAACTAGGTCTCCCCATTTGCTATCTAGAGCTCATTCCACTTCCTAGCACAGCATCTCAAACAGCCATCATTCAGTTGTCACAGGATCATCAGATTACAAATTTAGACTTTGGATGGATCTTTTATTCTAATGTCCCTGATTTTATATATCAAGAAATGGAGTCTCAGAAAGGTCATAGATATAGTAAGCAGCAGGTCCTCTGATTTCAATAAATTAATCCCATGGGGATGGGAGAGTATGTTTCTCAAATGCTTTACTGTAGATTTGATTATGGTCTTTAAAAGGCTATGGGAAAAAACTGTGGCAAACTTATAGTTTGCCTGGTAACTGGCAACCATTTTGTTTCAGTGGACACAATGGCATGAATAATAAAGTTGGGATTCCAACAAATCTCAGTTTATATTTTTTTTGCCTTTTTTGGAGGGCAATTGGGGTTAAGTGACTTGCCCAAGGTCACATGGCTAGTTTTTATATTAAGTGTCTGAGGCCGGATTTGAACTCAGGTCCTCCTGACTCCAGAGCCAGTGCTCTATTCACTGTGCCACCTAGCCACCCCAGTTTATACTTTTGATTATATTTTTCAACAATTGCTTCAGAAGATAAAAGATCAGGCATATATGACAGATAAAAACTTGACACCTAAAATGTATAAAGAACTGTTTAAAAGTCACAGTGTTAACTTCCAGTTCACAGTGGATTAATGATCAAAGAATATGAACAGATTAATTTCCAAAAGAAGAAATACAAATCATTAAAATAACTGAAAAATGTTAACTGCTTAATAATTAAAGAGTTGTGAATTAAAACAAGTTTGAGATGTCACCTCATACCCATTATAATTGTAAAAATAATTAAAACTCAGTATTTTTGAGTTTGTGGAGAAACAGAAACATTCATTCACTCATACATTTGAGATGGAATTGCAAACAGTAAAGTAAAAAATAATAATTATTGCTTTTAATTCAGTAATTTCATATCTAGAATATACCCTATAGACATTTTTAAACCAATAAAAAAAGAGAGATATCTAGTCTAAGATTTTCATCACAGCACTAAATATAACTACAAAGAAACAACCTAGGGGCAGCTAGGTGGCGCAATGAGTAAGAGTTGGGATGACCCTGGAGTTGGGATGATCCGGGATTGGATCTGGCCTCAGAAAATGAGCACCCACACATAAGTATTGACTGGCCCTGTAACCTTGAGCAAGTTACTTAACCCCAATTGCTTTAAAAAAAACAAACAACCTAAATGCCCAATTTAAGGTAATAGTTAAATAAAATCCATTACACTAATATAATGGATTATAAAGGGGAGCTAGATATTGTAATGGATATTTGAGTATAGGTGCTGGAGTCAGAAAGACTCTTCTTCATGAGTTCAAACCCAGCCTCAAGTACTTAGCAGTTGTGTGACTCTGGGCAAGTCACTTCACCTTGTTTGTTTCAGTTTCCTCATCTATAAAATGAGTTGGAGATGTAGAGCGCCCACCCTGGAGTCAGAAGGACCTGAGTTCGGATCCAGCCTCAGACACTTAACTCACACAAACAAAAACTTAGCCGTGTGACCTTGGGCAAGTTACTTAACCCCAATTGCCCTAAAAGGGGTGGCTAGGTGGCGCAGTGAGTAAGAGCACCGGCCTCGGAGTTGGGATGACCCGAGATCAAATCCGGCCTCAGAAAATGAGCACCCACACATAAATAATGACTAGCCATGTAACCTTAAGCAAGTTACTTAACCCCAATTGCTTTATAAAAAAAATGAGTTGGAGAAGGAAATGGCAAACCACTCTAGTATTTTTGCCAAGAAAACTCCACATGGGGTCACAGGGAGTCAGACATGACTGAAAGTGACTGAACAACAACAAAATATTCTTAGTACTTTTTAGAAAGTAAAACTGTGAGCCTTAAATAAGGAAAAAGAATGACCTAGGTAAATGCTACTAGGACACAATAATTTTGTTTAATGATGGAAGTGAGATGTGTTAGTGAGGTTCAATCAATCTGGATATGACAATGCGAAGCAAGGAGGGAAACTGATCCCCTGCCAGCCCAGTGTGTGCAAAAGCATGAAAGAACATAAGAGAATGTATATCCAGTCCTGGAGAGGGTATCCAGAGGTACAATGTCTTCTCTTGGGAGTGAGGTTTCCATGTTTAGAAGAAGATGGAAGGAATAGGAGAGGAAGAGATGTATGTAAAAGTAGCAGTTTGTTAACAGTAGCATAGGTATTTCAGAGGGAAGAATGAATTGGGGGTTGGGGTAATACTCAAGTGAATCTTGAAAACTTTAAAGAAGTATATTGTCATTTACAATTAATGTTAAAAATAATATTCTTGAGGATAGGGACTGCCATTTTTTTATCATCATTGACTCTAGAATGATGCATATGGCAAGTGGTTCATAAATTCATATTGAACTGAACTGGATTGGTGTTATTTGGTCTTTGTGTTCTGCTATTAATTGTACCTATATCTTTCCTTATACACATGGTTCCAGATCTTTGTATGTATTCCATTTTATTTCATATGAATCACAATATGCCACACATTCACCCAATAACTAGTAAGCTTCTATTATGAACCTTATCTCCCAAATAGTTTTAGACAGTCGGCTATTATAGTTTACAAAGTTTTCAACATCACCTTAGAGATGACAGCTCATGGGAACACAGTCCTCTTGTTTGACAGAGCCCTCTTTCTGGCTCTTTTTTGTGACCTTGTCAATAGTCTTTCAAATAGATTTGTTCCCTAAGAAATTGACATTGAGGTGTCTAACATGCTCTTTTTAACATTTTAGAGTGTATATATTTTCATCTAACATCTGTCGTTGGTAAGCTAACTAAAAACTTATACCTTTGTTGACATTTCTCTTGTCAACCTAATAAATTTATTTAACTGTCTTCATTAAAATCTCTGCAGTCAGAAGTATATAAAAAATTCCAGTATCTATTCCCAGAGATAGATAAATACATGTTTAATTTATCACTTTGCCAGACTCAATAAATGCTGTTTAGATGTACTAATCAATCCATAATAAACATGATAATCAATTATTTAAAGAAATTATTAGGTTGAAAACAGACATGCCTATAACAATTTACTTGTCCTTGATGAATGGAGTTAATAGATTATATATGTCATAGGTTAATGCAACTTCATGAGTTTGGAACTTGGAAATTAAGCAATTAATCTAAAAGTTGAAAAGAAAGACCATCCCAGAACTGGTCCTTTATTTTTTTTAGATAACTAAAACCTCACATATTGGCCTTGGTCATTGCTGAAAGACCTGGTGCTGTTGGCATTGAAAGTTTTTGACTACTTCCTCAAAGAAGGTCAGTCACATTTGTCCAGTGCCAGGACACTAGGTGAGCCTTTTGGGTACGAGAGGATAAGAGTCTTTCAGCGAGGGTACAGGTTTTCCTGTTACAGGATTTCTCTAGGTCTTTATCTTTAACCTCTCTGATCCCCAGCATTGTCTACAAAAATGGGTCCGGAGAGAAGAGGATGGATGGAAGAGATTAATAATATAGACAAAGATGATGCTAGAATACTGTTTAACCAACAAAAAGGGCAGTGCCAACTGACCCATAAAATCCAGATCTCATGGAATGTAAAATGAGCATTTCATTCAGTTCAGACACACTGGTATTCTGTTCTCATCTGGATTGCTTAACCCTGATTGTTTGTCTGTGATCTGCCTATCCTGTTTCTCCAACTCCGAATGAGTGACTCTCCCTAGTACCAATGACCAATCCAACTCTCTGTACCCCTTCTCTTCTCCTCCCCCATCACAGCAATTAGATCTCCTGGTTCTGCAATCCATATTGTGTGGCCCAAAAGTCATTCTTGCTCTAGTTCCAAATTTCATTTGCCCTGGTTTCTCCTGCTGCCACCAGGCTCTTTGCCAGGAATATATCTCTTAGATGCCACGTCAAAGGAAAGGCAACGGATTGAGTGGAAAGTGAAGTAAGCTTTAAGTCAGAAAACCTGAGCTCAGGTCCTACCTCTCACATTTATGGGTTATTTGATTTTTTAATAAGTTGCTTTGCCTCCTTTAGCTTCAACTCCCTTATTTATAGAATGAGGGAGTTGGGCTACATGACTTCCATTGTCCCTTTCATCTCTTAAAACTCTATGATTCTATAGCTTAAAATTGGCTGCCATCTTATTTTCATGGGCTGCTTCTCTCAGTTACTTTTCCATGAGAGGGAATGGCAACTGGCAACCATTTTGTTTCAGTGGACACAATGGTACAAGTAGTAGAGTCGGGAGAGGAAAGGCAATGAGTATTTATTAAGCAATCATTGTGTGCCAGGTTCCGTGCTAAGCACTAGGGATACAAATGCAGTGTGAGAAAAGAAGAATGCCAGTCTCTGCCATTGACTGGTTTACATTCTTCTCCTCCTCTTTCTTTCAATAATTTTTTAAAAAGAAGGGTTTTCTTGGTTTTTTAATATCATCATAATTTCCACCAATGTCCTTTCCCTTCCCTAAGAGAACCATCCCATATAATAATAAAGACCAAAAGGAAAACAGAGGAGGAAAAAATCAATATATTTCAGTAATTCAGTAAATATTTATTAAGCACAAATTATATGCCAGGCATTGTGTTAAGTGCTAAGGATACAAAGAAAGGCAAGTCTTTGCCTGCCCACAAGGAACTCACAACCTATTGAAGGAGGCAATGTGCAAATAGCTGTAGACAAACTATGTAAAGGAAAAATCGGAAATAATCATCTGAGGGAAGGTGCTAGAAGAGAGGGATTAGGAAAGGCTTCCCATGGGAAGTAGGGATTTATCTGAGACTTGGAAGAAGTCGGGGAATCCAGGAGGCAGCAGTGAGGAAGGAGAGAATTCCATTCACCAGGAAAAGTCAGTAAAAGCTCAGAGTCAGGAGATAGAATGTTTTTTTTGTTGTTGTTATATGTATGTATGTGTACATGTATCTATTTATGCATGACCAAAAGCAGAGACACAGAGACAGAGAGAAGGAGACAGAGGGAGAGAGAGACAGAGACAGAGACAAAGAGACAGAGAGAGACAGAGAGAGACAGAGACAGAGAAAGAGGGAAACAGAGAAAGGGAGAGAGAGAGAAGAAGAAGAAATAAGCTTTAAGTAAGAAAGCCTGGGTTCAGATCTCAGCTCTCCCATTTACTGGTTACTTTATCTTTAATAAGTTGTTTTACCTCCCTTAGCTTCAACTAAGGGAGCTTCAATGTGTACATGTATGTATTGTGGCTTGTGATCATATACACATACATATATGCATATATCTATGTATATGTATGGATATATGTAGACATCTGTGTATATACATATATACAGTCATGATCTATAGGGGTATATATGCATATGTGCCTGTCCCCAAAATGGAATTTCTAGAGAATTCGTCAGTGAGGGAAGTTGGGCTTGGCATGGGGGCAGGTTCCACTGTGACAGGTGGTAGGTGTGGATAGATGTAGGGTAAGGAGGTCCTAGTTGCTGGTGGAAGTTCTGGGGTCAGACTGCTTGCAGAGGCTCTGAGTTCAAGTCTAGAAAGGCTAAAGCACCACCAGGAGAGGCCTATGAAAAAAAAAAACCAACATGATCCCTTCTGGTCAGTAACTCAGTGTGCTTGAGCTGTTCTCATACTCCATTTCTCAGTCCGAAACAGAGAAATAAAAATAATTAGAAGCTTTGTAGAAGAAAAAAGTAAAGTGGTTGCCAAATGTCATAGATATGTTTAGTACATATAGTAATTACCATTGTAGCAAATGCTATTTTTTAAATTTAATTGCAGCCCTTTTCATGTAAACTTCTTATTGGCTGTGTTCATATATACACCTGATATGTGACTAGATAGTTATTTTGTCTTCATATAAAAAACTAAGTTATTTAGGTTGTTCACAGTGTTTTTGTAGGTGAATTTTCCTGGTCTGAGGTTGGCCAGGGCAGGCAGCTAGGGCAGGAATAGGACTAGGCAGAGAAGCTTAATTATTTTCCATGAGTAATCTAATTCTAGATAGATAAACACTTTTTACTGAAATGTTCTTTTGTACTTAAGGATGGGTTGGTATTGTAGTAAAGTGTAGTAAAGTATTGGAATTGGGAAAACCTGTGTTTGATCCTACCTCTGACACCTAGTAGTGGTGTGATCCTAGACAAGTCACTTAACCTCTCAGAGACTCAATTTCCTCACCTGTCAAATGAGAGGAACAGTACTTAAACTGCCTACCTCACAGGGTTGTTAGAGACTGTAAGGAGATAATGAATATAAAACATATAGACTTGAAAGTGCTATATAAATATTAATTAATACTCTTGAACAATAGAAGTAGATAATTTAGACAAATTACCTAGTTACTGATGCTTCAAGCTCACTTTTTTGTATTTATCATTTACTTTGCTTTTCACAGGCCAGTATAGAAGAAAATTTCACAATGCCCATCTATTCCTGTATTTTCCAGATTAAGCTAACACCAGCAGTTCTCAAAAGCTGTGTTACCTCTTCATTGAATGGACAAACATTAAGTTCTCTTTTGCAAACAGATCTTAACTGCACACCTCATTCTGGGCTTCCCAAAACCAGCTCAAAGGAGCAGCTCTCAGGGCACTGCCACCTTTCCATGGCAGGAACAAACACCAAAGTTGGGGTTGGCATTTAAGCAGACGTCTATATTAGAGCAAGAAATACCATGAACGTTTCTGTGCTGAAGTGTGTGTGGTTAAACATGCCTAAATGGCAAAGGCAAGACTGAATGGAGGGTAGTGTTGCTCACACAGTGAATTCTTGTAAGGTGAGCCCCATCCTACTGAGGGCCATGCACTGGGAGGACAAAGCCACACCTGTCTCCCTGTAAGCTAGAACTCTCCTAGTGAACTCGGGCTGCAAAAAACGCAGCCAGCTTAGATTGCAGCAATTGATAGATGGAGAAGATGGTTGTAGAAAACAATGGGAAATCTGCCAGGGCACACCTGTCTTTTCCATGCTTGATATAATTTAGTTCACTTACAAACACATTTAATAAGCTTTATTATGGAAGAAAAAGAAAAAAAAAACCCCGAAAGGGCAAGACCACTTTGTAGTCATAGGAAGAGATAAGATTACCCTGCAGTACCTTAGAAGCACTTGAACAATAACAGTGGGAAGTCGTTTTCAGATTTCTTTCACCCTTCCTGCTGTGTTCAGCAGTTTGTACCTCTATTTCCTTGATGTAATACAGTGAGAAAAACAAACCCAGCCAACCAAAGGGAGTCACAGACTTACTGACCAGCATTTTCCAGCAAAAATATCACAAATCCTCAAGTGTTTTCCTGCTGTCTTTGCAGGTTAAAGGGTGAGGACTTTTATTTCCTAGTGGGTGGTATTAGAGAAAGGCCGGCAGTAGGGAACCCTGAGGAATTCAAATGAAAACAGAAGATTCTATGCCCAAATTAAGAGAGTTTTCCGGCACGGTTGCAATGGGAAAACAGTGTTGTATTTATCAAATGACTCTTTCATCTATGCAGGGAGGGTGCCCTTTCCACCCTATTTCAATTCTCCAGTGCCATGTTGGTTTTTTGCTAGCCTAGAGACTACTTTGTGCCTTAACACTACTGTGCCGCTGCTCTGGGGCTGCCTATGCCCCATTTCAGGAGGTATATTTTTTCATACAGTCTCACCTTACAGTTCTCCTTGACACCATTTTCTTTTCTTTTCCTTTCTATTCAACTTAATTGTACGGGACCTTGAAGAAAGCCTGGCTTCGTAGGACCTGGATTCTAATTCTGCCTCTTATCACTTCTATGACCTTGGTAAAGCTATTTATCCCTTGAGGGCTGAAATTTCCTCATCTGTACCAGGTGGAGTTTGGATTAGATGGGCTTTAAGATTCTTTCGAGGTCTAAGTCTATGATCCTGTGATCCTACATGATGTTTTTGGATTACATGTCTCAGTGTCATTTGAGTATCTGTCTTTGTCTTATCTTTGCTTTTCTGGTTCTAAGCAGCAATGACTAAAACTTCTTAATGGTAGTTGTTCTTAATTCTTCTCTGTCCAAATGATCCTTAGGTCTGAAATCTTTTGGATGACTTGAGAATTGTTGCTCTAAGATTAATAGAAATAACATATTCCTATAGCATGTTTATAATGTTGGCTCAAGTGGAAATTTAAAAAAAAAAACTACTTTTCATCATAGGAAAATGGTTTCTTTGTTTCTGACTTTCTGACAAGAGCCAAAGAAAATGCACATATCTGTTTTAGTGCCAGTTTCTGACCTTTTATTTTCTTTATCTGTAAACAGGATATAGTGCTTCAAGTTAGACCTAGGCTTTGCTTGCCCCCGCCAAGGCTTGTCCTTAATTAAAACAAAACAAAGCTTTTTTTTTTTAATTACCTGATTTGGACTGCAGCTAGAGAGATTTAGTATGAAGAAAACATTTCAGAATTATATTAGAGCTGGCCTACAAGGAAACTAAAAATACCTGCTTGTCTCAGCGGTCTTGGCCCAAGGCCGTTCATTTTACTATAGCATTCAGGCTGTTTGAACAGTTGGAGCTTGACTTTCTTCTGTCTAAACTAGAATTCTCTGATGACTCCTGTTATTGGTGATTCTCCAGCCCTATTCAGTGAAGATGGTGTTTAGAACTGTGGTAAATAGCCAAGAGAAATACAGACCCCGTATATATACACTCAGGACTCCATATAGCAGTTAGGTCATGTAGATCAGTCAAGAGACAGAAGAAACACTTTCTTCAGTAAACCTCATACAGCAAGTGTAAAACATGGAACCAACTAAAGGAGGCTGTTAAAATCAGCCTAAGATGAACATTTGAATTGCAAAGAGAAACTTTCAGACATAGCTAGAGTTGCTAAACATAACTTTGAAGTTTTTCCAGAATTGAAGGGGGGGTTGGGGGGGAATGACTTGAGACCAGTGAAGGAGAAAATTAGAAAATTACAAGACAGAAAAGGAGATGAAGTTACAGAAACTGTTAAGATAGCTAAATATTATATTATTATTCTTTAAATGTATTTACAAAAGAGAACGTTAAAAGTATGCTGCCTGACACTGCCTGAATGGTTTTAAGATTGAAGAAAAGATAATAGGTCAGGATGAAGAAATGCCCAGAGTTGAGTATCCTCCAGCAGCAGTTCTTAAAGTGTGGTCTGGGGGCCCCTGGGAACCCCTGAGACCCTTTCATGGCATCAGTAAGGTCAGATCTACTTTCATAATGATACCTAAGATGTTTTTATTTCCAAAATGTAAACATCAATAGCTATAATCCACATAAGCAAAAGCTCTTGGGAAAAGGGGTGGGGGTGATCCTTGATAACTTTTAAGAGTAATAAAAGGATCCTGAGACCCAACAGTTTCAGAAGCACTGTCCCAGAGAACTAAAAAAGACAAAGGCAGCAATGGGAAAGCCAGTGAAGATCTTCATGATGGATTTGATAAATCTGAGTGAAATACTTGGAGGATGAAAATAAGCAAGCATGGGACCAAATGTTCTAAAACAGGGCACAGTGCCTGCAGTCAATATGAGCTACCCAGTAACAAAAGCAAAATCACTGTTTGAATTAGAAGAGTATTCTCTCTTAAAAGACCTTCTCATATGGTGGCCTGAATTGAGGAGAGGGAAGGAGACCCTAAGATTTATGTTTAAAGTATCTAGTTTTATAGCTTGTTAGATTGGCAGGGATCATATTTGCTGGCACAACATATACAACAAAGGGAATTTCCCTCATGAGGAAATCCAGGGCCCTAAATGTTGTAACTATTCATGATGCTAACAGGATTGAAGCCAGATTTCAAGCATAAGAAAATATATGTTTTGTATATCACTGAACTCTGGTATCCTATTTGTGTTACATAAGTACAGCAGTCACACACACACATACACAAACACATACACACACAATTGTTCAGGAATATATTCTTGAAATAGTCTTGGTAATATATCCCTCTCTTGAAGAAAATTGGTGATAACAATGTAAAATGGACTTTTTTTACAAAGATTTGTTGATGTGTCCAGAGCCCTAGAAAATTTGCCGTATAGGAAATGGTGATGTTTGTTTTGACATCTTATGTAAAATAACATGTATAGTTCTGTTAAAAATTAAGAAAGCTATGGAAATACGTTTTACATGATGCACGTGTATAGCCTATAACAAATTGCTTACTGTCTTGAAGAGGGGGAGGGAAGGGAGTGAAATAACTTGGAACTCAACATTTTTTTGAATTGTTAAAAATAGTTTTTACATATAATTAAGGAAAAATATTGTTTAAATTAAGAAAGTTCCAAAAACAGGAAAAATTGGGTTATCTAAAATCTTCAAGGGATCGAGCCTTCTGAGTGAGCTTTTTTTAAAAATGCTGTTCTGCACTGTGAAGTAGTACTTAATGATCAGAAGAAGGGGTGCGCTGGTAAATGTTTAACTACTGGCTTTCACACATGACACACTTTAAATTTATTCTGCATTATTCATATTTTCTCTATCATTTCCTTAAGTTTAGACAACTAACAAAACATTAAATCATGCTCTAATTTTGTAGCATTTACAATTAAATGCTCACACTGAAATTTTAACAATTAGTTCTCATCAGCCAGTTTGAGCTGGCTCCTGCACACTCCTGATCAGAAGATAAATAAAAATAAAATTAAAATTGAGACTAAACAAAAACTGAAAGAAAATGAGAACAGGCATTAAACCACCACCACCTTCCTCTTTCTACTTAGAAAATAATTTCTTCACCTGCTAGTAATGATACTGAGATAAATCATAGATGATTCCAGAAATAATTGTTCCCTATTGAGGGAAATAAAGTACTGAAAAAGGGCAAAGCTTCATTGAATGTCGTAGCTTTTACTCATTCTAAAACATTTCCATGAACTAGTTATTAAAGCTTTTTTAGAATGGTTCTTACTTGACCCCAGTGAATTTCTCATTGGCAAAATAATAGGAGTTCATCTTAATTGTCTGTGTTTCGTAACATAAAATAACCAATGTAACATAAAATAACCAATGTTTCTCTGCCACCCAGAAAAGTGGTTGTCTTTGTATATGGTCAGATTTTAAACGAGCCAGACAGACATCAGTTGATAGATAAAGGAAGAGTTTCTTTATCTTAACCACATTAAAATGCAGTGGGCCCCATCTGTGCATGGCACTATAGTGGGCATTATAAACTCCTGAGCAAAGGAATAGTTGCTAAGTAATAAAGAAAATAACCACAGAGAATCAACAGTTTTGCAAACACTTTCAGGCATCTTTATGAATTTTGCCATTTTCATTCCCCACAAACTTTTACTAATATAAAAGTCACACCATGGCAGGAATTTCACATCAGTTATTCATGTGCTGTTAATGTGATGCTCAAGTTGAACAGACTCTGGGCTTCACTTTTGGAGTTGTCAGTGTTCTCAAAGCGAAGCCAGAGTACTTTCATCTCTGACTTCTATAAAATGATGTGAAATGTCAGTACAAGTTGTAAGCAAAAAAGAAAAAATATATAAATAAAAAACCCTTCCCAAGCCTTGTGGCTGGCAGGTTTTATTGGTACTGACAAACCCATCAAGACACAGGTAGCTTGCATTCCCCTAGGACTGAATGATAGCATCATCTTTGAGGCTGTTCTGGTGAGATGTCCATTTTGCTATGAAGATGCTTCAAAAGAAGCTTGGGTGGGGTGTAATACATCAGTTGAGTCATATCTAATTGTCGCATTTGCTTCCTTAATAGCTGAAGTCAAACTATGCTTTGATGGAAGAGCTCGGATATATTAAAATTGTGGACTTTCCACATCAGATAGCAACGTGCAAAAACCAGTGCAGAATTTTCCCACAGAAATCAAGAATAGGAACTTTTTGATGACTTTATTTTCTAAGTAAACTTGAATCAATCACATTTTAACACGTTAACACCTTCAAGTAGATAGGTGAGCCAAGTCACAGAACATAAAAGCAATTCAAACCTTTGTTCAGAACGCAAACCAATTTTTCTTTTTTTCTTCATTGCCACGTACCCCATCTATTTAGCACTAGGACATAGGGCCAACACTGGAATAAATTATTCTCTTGGCATTTTTGACCCAGCTAGAATCATGGAACATTTGGTAGATTGTTTAGAGGGGAAAAAATAATCCAAATACACAGACATGTACACACACATGCCTGTCATTTTGGTGTTTGGTTGAAACTAGTCAAAAGAAAGCAACAGAAGGAATCATTTCATTTCTCTTTCTAGCTTAGAGCTCAATGATTACTCTGAAAGTAAGAGAAGTCATTCTATCCTATGTTTTTATCTAGAGGACCTGATTCATTCTCTGTATCACTTTGTGGCTTAGGTAATAATGTACAACATAGTGGGAGAGACATAACTATGCTAAGGATCTCACTGGTTGTTCTCTAGCTCTGTGTATTTTAAGAAACTCTTTGAACAAAGAAAAACATCATTGAAAATAAACATTATCTCAGTACCCAAGGCCAACTTGTAAAGGTTCCTCATACTGTTGGAAATTGTTGTGCATCATTCAGGGTCACTTTCCATGGTCTCCTTTTCCTCTGTAGAATGAATTGCACAGTGCAGGAAGCCTCAGTGGGACCAACCAGAACTTAGGGAACTTATAACAGGCGGTTGTACCATCTGGCCCTTCAAATCAAGACAAAACAACTAGTCCAGAACACCAGGTTCTAAAAGATCCAACTATGCAGTGTGAAACCAAAAAATTCAGAAGGAACCAGGGGATATAGTGGGCTGACCTCAAGAACATCACATCAGCTCTCTGGGTCCCTGTTTCCTTACCTGTAAAATGAAGGCACTAGATGAAATTCTTTTTAAAGTCTTTTTAAGTTGTAGATTTTATGAAGTATCTAGCTCCAACATCCTATATCTCCTTCAAGTATTCATTGGAGAAATATTAACAATTTGCAGATGAGATTTATATGTGATTTTTTTATCTCTCTCAAAATAAGTACATTGTTCAATCATTCCATAGTCAGAGAAATATGTACTCTCTTTATCTGTGTGTAGTTTGTTCTTTATTTTCTGTTGTGTGAGTGATAATCATCAATTGGTGGAGCTATAGCAAAAACAATATCTACAGCATCATTTCTTATTATAATCACCAATCACTTTTTCAACTGAAGAGTTCTGATGCCATGCCATTGACCACAATGACATGTACTTTTGCAGGCAGGGAATTCATGTACTTTGTAAATCAAATTGTTCATTTCCAAGTAGACTCATTTTAAATAAGTCTTGGCCTTCATGTTGAGGAAGATACTGTTTCATTTGGAAACTCCTCACTAGTACCAGTTAACATTTACTGACTGCCAGTACTCGGCATAATAAATACATGGCCCTTGTCCCTAAAGCCTTTGACCTCTCTCTCTCCCCTTTCAGGCCCCTTATTTGGACCTCTTTCATTGACAAAAAGGAAGCATTTTTGAAACAGATTCCCAAAACTGTCTTCCTTATAACAAGATAAGATTCTTCTGGGTTGATTTTGATTAGGGTGCATTCATTTTTGTTTCAAATTCACTTCCTAGTGGTGCAATAGCTGAAATTCATTTAATCATGAGCAGAACAGGGAAACATCAGGAGGGGAAGGTTAGGTGAAAAATGGGTTAATGCTGTGAAGGCCTGGGTGCAAATGTGTGTTAAGTTAAAAATGAATTGAAATTAAAGAGGAAAAAAAAAGATAAAAAGGGCCATGAAATAATTAATTGTTCTGTAGGAGATGGCCTTTCTGTATGGGCAGCATTTTTTTTTCTTCGCTTCTTTCTGAAGAGACAGTCAAATACAAAATCTCATCTCTTAATTAGAAAGAAAAATACTCATCAAACACATCTCATCACTGGAGAGCTAATGATCCACAGCTGCTAGTCTGAAAGGGCAGGCTTTTTTCCTGAACAGTAGGAAGTGTTAATCATTCTGGATGAGATTTCTTTTTAAAATATACTGTAGTTTGCAAAAGAATAGGATATTCAATATTCCAACTTAAATGATTTTTTTTGAAGTGTGCTACACGAGGGATACTGTCATGTGTCTCACTGAATGATCATTTAATGCAGGCATCTTTCACTGCACTTCAATGAGAGTATCAATTGATGGGATGATGTAAATGGCCCAGTCGTGCCTGTGAGTCTTAAAACCCAAGGCTCAAAGAATAAAAATCTTGCATGTATTACACCTCATAAGATATGGTGATGATATGAAATCTTAATATTTTGAAACACTCACTCTTCTTGAAATAATTTGCCTTGTTTAAATATCAGTGGAGATCTCATTCGCTTAAATTCAGAGCAGAACAGATTTTTATTTCATTTTCATTTATATAAATGAAGGGGGGAAAAGAGTGTCTTTTTAAAACAGATGTAATTGACTCATTCATTTCCAAAACTTTATCCTTAGAGACACCTCTCTAGCCTTTGCTGTTTCCAAATATTTTGGATAAAAGAAAACCCTCAATCATGAGAACATTGTGAATTGCTCATTTTTTATTAAATGAAACCACAGAAACAGGGACAGAATGGATAAGTGAAATTGACAGGTGGTCCCTGTACCTTGTTTTAACCACTGTTTTCAACCCCTGTGTCACGCCAAACTTTTATCTGGACTCTTCATTAGCATCACTTGACAATTTTCAATTTGACTTCTCTCCTTTCATTTCTTTAGCACTGGTGGAAATCCTAGTGAGGAAGATGCATAGATAATTCACAAACTGGATAATCAGCCCTGAAATGATCAAGGGTCAGAAATTCAGTATCTATGCCTGCATATTCCTTCCTCAACCTTCTATAGGTTTTTTGACCAATAAACAGTTCATCTTGTTCCTATTTTCCCTGTAACTAATGATTTGACTCTTTAGCTGACTGTTAACTCTGCCTTTCAGAGAGGTGGATTGATGTTGCCAAGCTTTTATTTACTATTGATAAATAAAATAACCCCCTTCTGGAGTGTCACAGGCCAGTTCCTAGAGTACCAATGACTCTATTCCCCTTAGGGCTAAATCAACCAGTAGGAATCAATTAAGGCAGCTAGGTGATGCAGTGGATAGATAGAGTGTTGGGTCTGAAGTAAGGAAGACTCATCTTCCTGAGATCAAATCTGGTCTCTGACACTTACTTACTGTGTGATCCTGGGCCGATCAATTAATCCTGTTTGCTTCAGTTTCCTCATTTGGAAAATGAACTAGAAAAGAAAATGGCAAACCACTCCAGTATCTTTCCCAAGAAAACCCATAATGGGGTCATGAAGAGTTGGACAGGACTGAAATAACAAGTAACTGTTGGACAGGACTGAGTAACAAACAATCGGAATCAATTAACATTTAGAAAAGGGGAATGATTCCCTGGGAAGTGAAAGTAAAAAGAGTTTGAAAACCCCCCTCAGTAACAGGGATACCACTCCCTTGCTGCATGCAAAAAGTCCCCTGAGAGAGTGGGCTCAGACTGAAAGTACAGATACAGTGATGCATACATGTAGAGAATGTCTGTGGTCAAGGACGATCTTCTGAACGCCCCTGGTAATCCTTTTCTCCCTTTGTGAAATCCTCATACAGTTTCCCTGGGCTCTGAAGATCAGTGCTTTTTAGAATCTGTAGTAGGCACTTCTTTTTTAGTCACTTATGGGTCATCAGCCTTCAGGCTCCTCAGCCAACCAGAAAACTTTTAGTTACCATAGAATACTTGTCCCTCAGCCACTCATGGTGAAAAGGAGATCCATTCACCAGACCTCCTCCACGTGTTATTGGATTGGAAGCAGACAGAAAATATCTGTACCTGTTCTAAGGACTAAAATCAGGTAGGGAATATTTATGCCAGCTTCAAAGACAAGCTAGTTTCTTTGCCCCAAAAAATCCAAACGGGATCACAAAGAGTGAGACATCTTTACAGTAATACTACTGAATAGAAAGCTTTCAAATATAAAATGTCACTGTATTTGTTGTATATTTACTTTTTTTTTTGCTTTTTGGAGGGGGGAAGGCAGAGCAATTGGGGTTAAGTGACTTGCTCAAGGTCACACAACTAGTAAGTGTTAAGTGTCTGATGCTGGATTTGAACTCAGGTCCTCCTGGCTCCAGGGCTGGTACTCTACTCCCTGCACCACCTAGTCACCCCTGTATATTTACTTTAAGGGGCAGTTAGATGGTACAGTGAACAGAATGCTGGGCCAGGCATCAAGAACGTGTGAGTTCAAATCTGACTTCAGATACTTACTAGCTGTATAACCCTGAACAATTCCTCTTGTGAGGACCAAATAATACTTGTCAAAGTGTTTAGCACAGTGCTTGGCACATAGTAAGCACTATAGAGATGCTAATTAGTGTTATTATTATTAAAAAATTTCTATGCCATATAACTTGCAGTGTCTCTCACATGCACATACATAGAAGTTGTTTGAGATGCCATGATAGAAATAACTGTAGAAAAGACAGAAAACTCATTTGAGAAAGTCATCCCAGTCTTGTGGGCAAGATCAAAAGATGTGAAATAGGCACTTAATTTAGAATTTGTTGAATTAGTAAACCCAAAGAATAGTCATTAATAACTCAATATTAACTTATCCTAGTCAGAGATTTGTATATGGAAGAGACCTTAAAAGCCATCTTGTCCAAATTTCTAGTTCTATAGATGAGGAAATGGAGCCCCAGAGAGGATGACTAACTTACCCATAAAACTTAAAGACTAGTCTCTGATAGGACATCTTGGCACCAGTGATCACTAAATGAAAGCCTGAATAGTGTGTTTGTCAATTGCACAGGTGACATATAGCTTGTAGGGACAGCGTAACACAGTGGAGAAATCTAAAAAAAAAAAAATCTCAGCAAGTTAGAACAATGGGTCAAATATAATAAGGTAAAATTTGATAGGGATAAATATAAAGTTCTACCTTTGGATTCAAGAATTAAACCTTCGAAGTAAAAAATGGGGGAGATCTAGGTAGAGCATAATTCTTGTGGGAAAGAGCTGAGATTTTCTGTGGCAAATGAACTTGATATGAATCAACAGTATGACATGGCAGTGCAAAAACAAGGTTGCACTGACTGGCACAGTAATGGCAGCAAGAGAGGCAAGGACATCATTATATTTGGCTATGGAGTACAATGTTCAGTTTGAGACACATTTAAGAAAAATATAGACAACCTCGAGTGCATACAGAAGAGGGTGACAGGGATAGTAAGAAATCTGGAGAGCGTCACATGAATATCAGTTGAAAGAACTGAGAAACTTTGCCTTAGACTAGAGAAGATTTAGGGGGAGACATTCTAGTTCATAAAACAAAAGTCATAGATTTAGGGAGCTCAGAAGTCATCCAGTCCTACTTTCGTTCTAAAACATCCTTTCTTAGGAATGAATCCTGATATAAGAACTCTCATAGCAAAACAAAATAAAATTGTTTGGAAATATCAAATAATCAAATGTAAATGCATGTATATTCCCTCTCATACTTTGGTAGTGGAAAAAGTGATGAACTTGTTAAAAGGTTCAGACCCCAATGGGAACACTAGTCCTGTGACTTTGGGGCAAGTCACCTGGGCTGCTTGTTACACCTCAGTTTCCTCATTTGTTAAATGGGGATAGCAATACTTATACATTTACAGGACAGAGATAAGAAAAAAAGCCCTTTGGATTTACATAGGGCTTCTTTGTGACCCAGTATATGAACTATTTTTGTGACAGTTTCATATGTATGAGGAATGTTTTTTCCTCATTCCTCCCATTTACTTCTCTTATATTTCCAATTTACTGAACAAGTAGTTATAATCTTTTTTTTAATTTTTATTTCCTTTTATTTTGATTTCCTTTTATTTGATTTCTAAGATGCTTCTAATGGAGAGTTGAGGTCCCCTGCTGATATTCTCCTTTTATTTCTTCTCTTGTCACTAATAATCTTTCTTTTGTGACTGTAACTATTAAATTAGTTTGAGCCATGTAAATTGAGATGTGTTACAAATTTGTGATATCTTTATTTCTATCATTATGTAATTCCTATGTTTGTATATTTCCATTTTTTTCAAATTTGTATTCCACTTTTTCATATGCCATTAATACTAACTCTGGGTTTTGTTTGGCTGTTTCTTCATTCTTCGTTGTGCTTCTGTGGTTTGTTCTTATATTTTATTATTTTATATAGATCCTTCTTAAATTCATTGATTCTGTTTTTAGACATTGGATATAAATTTGTCATTTCTTTAGTTGTCTCTTCATTCCTTCTTGTGCTTTTTTTTTTTTTTTTTTTTGCCTTTTGGAGGGCAATTGGGGTTAACTTGCCCAAGGTCACACGGCTAGGTCTTTGTGTGTGTTAAGTGTCTGAGGCTGGATCTGAACTCAGGTCTTTCTGACTCCAGGGCTGGCGTTCTACCCACTGCGCCACCTAGCCCTTCTTGTGCTTTTTAACTGCTTTTAAATACTGCTTTATTCCTTTACTTATTCACCAATTTCATTTTTCCATTTGGATTTCTGGAAGAATTTTATATCTATAGCCTTTTATTTTTCATATTACTTAGTAATAGATTTTTGGGGTTTGGGTTTTTTTTCTAATTTTTTAAATTAAATTTTAGGTTTACTTTTAGTTTACATCATTCATTTCCACAAGATTTTGAGTTACAAATTTTCTCCCTGTCTTTCCCCTACCCACCACCCCAAAACAACGATCGTACTGTATACCCCCTCCCCCAGGCTGCTTTCTCCTGTATCTTCCCCCATCCCCTCTCCAACTTTCCAATAAGGTAAGATGGATCTCTATACCCCAGTGCCTGTATATCTTATTTCCCAGTTGCATGTAAAAAGAAATAATAATAATAATTTTAAACATTTGATTTTAAAACTTTGAATTACAGATTCTTTCCCTTCCTCCCTCATCACCCACCTTTACTTGGAAGATAAGCAGTTCAATATAGGTTGTACATGTGCAGCTATGCAAAAAATTTCCATGGTGGATATATTGTGAAAGACTGACTATATTTCCCTCCATCCTATCCCACCCCCAACTTGTTCTATTCTCTACTTTGACCTGTCCCTTTTCAAAAGTGTATACTTCTAACTTCCTTCCACCCCCCCCAACCTGCCCTCCCCTCAATCATCCCCCCTCATCCCTTTCCCCACTACTCTCCTGAAGGGTGAGATACCTTATTTAGTGTGTATGTCATTCCCTCCCTAAGCCAAATTCAATGAGAATAAGGTTGACCCATTCCCTTTTACCTTCCTGTTCTTCCCCTCCATTGTATCAATTTCCCCTTGCCTCTTCTATAGGAGATAATTTACCCCATCTGTCTCTCCCCATCTCCTCTCATTATATTCCTCTCTCATCTCTCAATTTCACCTTTTAAGTATCATCCCTTCCTATTCAATTGGTCCTGTGCCCTCTATCTATGTATACCTGTACACATATATACACACACTCATATATGTATTCATAAACACAAATATTCTCTTATATAGACATATATATGTATGTGTGTGTGTGTATACACACACATTTATGTTCCCTTCACCCATTATCATACTGAGAAAAGTTTTATAAGTTACCATATAGGAATATAAATAGTTTGACTTTGATAAGTTCCTTATGATTTCTTTTCCCTGTTTATCTTCTCATGCTTCTCTTGCTTCTTATATCTCAATGTCAAATTTTCTATTCAACTCTGTTTTTCATCAAGAATGCTTGAAAGTCCTCTATTCCACTGAATGACCATATTTCCCCCTGAAACCTGATACTCAGTTTTGCTGGGTAGGTGACTCTTGGTAGGTGACTCTTTTAATCCTAGCTCCTTTGACTTCCAGAATATCATATTCCAAACCCTTTGATCCTTCAATGTACAAGCTGCCAGATCCTGTGTTATCCTGATTGTGTTTGTATTCAAATTGTTTCTTCCTGGCTGCTTGTAATATTTTCTCCTTGATCTGGGAATTCTGGAACCTGGTTATAATATTCCTAGGAGTTTTCTTTTGGGGATCTTTTTCAGGAGGGCATCAGTGGATTCTTTCAACCTCTATTTTGCCCTCTGGTTCTAAAACATCGGGGCAGTTTTCCTTGAGAATTTCTTGAAGGATCATTTCTAGGTTCTTTTTTTTTATCATGGCTTCCAGGTAGTCCAATAATTTTTAAATTATCTTTCCTGGATCTATTTTCCAGGTCAGAGGTTTTTCCAATGAAATATTTCACATTGCCTTCTATTTTTTCATTTGTTTGGATCTATTTAATAGTATCTTGATTTTTCATAAAGTCACTAGCTTCCATTTGCTCCAATATAATTCTGAAGGCATGATTCTCTTCAGTGAGCTTTTGAGATTCTTTTTCCATCTGGGAAATTCAGCTTTTTAAGCCATTCTTCTCCTCATTGCCCTTTTGAGCCTCTTTTACCATTTGAGTTAGTCTATTTTTTAAGGTGTTATTTTCTTCAGTCAGGTTGTTGACTCTCTTTTCATGCTTTTCTTGCATCATTCTCAGTTCTCTTCCCAATTTTTCCTCTACTTCTCTTACTTGGTTTTCAAAATCCTTCTTAAGATCCTCTATGGCCTGTAACCAGTTCATATTTTTCTTGGAAGCTTTTGGTATAGGAGTTCTGACTTTGTTGTCTTCCTCCTGTTCCATGCTTTGATCCTTTTTGTCCTCAAAATAGGAATCTAAAGTAGGATTGCTGTGCTTACTCTGCTTCCTTTGCTTGCTCATGTTGCCACTCAATTACTTGACTTTTGAGCTTTTTGCCACAGTAGAACTCTGCTTCCAAAGAGGAGATCTTTGTCCTAAATCGCTGGTGTTTTCACAACTATTCAGTGCCCTCTCTGAAGCCTCCACAGGCCCTAGCACCTGGTCACATACCCCAAGAACTCCATCCTAGACAGTGATCCAGATCCAAGCAGGTTAAAGCAAAAGTGACTACCCCTCAGAATGATTGTTTGGTTCCCCTACAATCTACAAGCCAGGAGCTCTGAAGCAGCCACATGGTGGTGGCCATCACACCTCAGCTGCTTCTCCCTCCAGGGGCAGAGGCCAGACCACACTTCCGCACCCTCTGTTCCCAAAGTCCATACTGACCTCTCACTTTGTCTTTGGCATTTATGGGTTGGTAATTCTGGAAACTGCCACAGCTGTTGGTGATCCACTCTCCCTCCAGCCACAGCTGGTCGGGGGCCTCCCTGAGACTAAAACCTTGGGCTCACTCAGGGCTGGGCTCTGCTCCCAGCATGCTGCAATGGACCCCTCCTGTCTGCCTGCTAGGCTGGTTTCATTGGGAGATTTGTTTTTTTCTGTCACTTTGTGTGTTCTTTAGCCCTAAAGGTTGTTTAGAGTCACTTTTTTAGGTATTTGTGGTGGTTATGGGTGGAGCACATGAAGTATTACTGCTTCTATGCTGCCATCTTGGCTCCACCCCCCAAGGTTTCTGTTTTATAAATGTAGTATGCATTTTTCTGCTTTTGGTATAAGCTGGAATTGCTATATCAATGAAGCTTTGGACTAGAATTAGGAATGGGGAAGAAGGTGCACATTCTTCCTAGTGCTCAGTTTAGTAGAGAAGTTGAAAAGTCTTTTAACTTTTGGAGGAGCAGAGAAGAGCAATAATATTTTTCAGAGGGTGGGAAGAGAAAGGTTGAACTAGATAGAGTATAGGGTTGGTCTGTGGTCTAGTCTTCAGACCTAGACGTGCATATTATCTAGTTTGGGGCAGGACTGCATGTAGTGGCAACCACATTAGCATACCCAGGATGGCTGCTAGCACAGATTCTTAGATCTGCTTTACTAGGAAAGATAGCTATTTAAGGGGTCAACAATCTTTTTAAATTGCATTCACTAGTTCAGGGGAAAAGTCAACACCATGCACTTCAGAGATAATAGAAGCAGTGAAATAAAGACCAACAGACAGGGCTTTGACTGTCTGAATCAACTATACACTTTACATAAATCCCTGGATTGAAAGCGCTTTTACATCTGAGCAGGTGGGGAGCTTGGAACTTATGGCCATTCAGAATCTCAACCAGGGAATCACAAGAACCTTCTCATAAGTGAGCCCCCAAAGCAAAATACCAACTCAGAGTATATATACACTTTCCAGAGCCAGAAGGCATCACAATCCTTGTGACTTAGTGCCTAATTAGTAATTAGCAAAAGGTCTGAAAGCCTTCCTATAAGCAAGTTTCCTTTAATGGGCTCCACTTGAGGCCTATTAATGGACAGGAAAGATCTTACATCCCATTAACATTACACTGCACTATGGGAAAATTCCATTTCCTACCCTTGATCGAAGAGCATGGAACTTAGCAGCTCAGGGGTTAAATCTTCATAATTTTTATCCTCAGCTAAAAGGAGGGAGGTGCCAAGAAGTGAAAGTGTTTGCCATTCTTTGCTTAATTGGGACAGGAATACATAAGCCTTCCCTGGACTTTGCTTAGCATGGAGCTTTCCTTCTACTCAGGTCAGGTTGTTCAAGGATGACAGCAGGCAGTTTGTGAGACCTACATGAGAATCTTAAACCCTGAAAAGTGAGAGAATCAGGGAAGGTCAAAGACTCAGACTGAAAGCTGGATGAGTTAGATTCTCAATCTTATTGTCTGGGCCAGTCTGTAAACAAGTAGTATTTCTAGTCCTGAAGGGGCAAAAGAAGGGAAAGAAAATAAACTCTTGTTACATCATGAGGAGGAAGGAACACCCACAGGGGATCATACCATTAATTCCCAGAGTCCTTTTCATGTCTACTTCCCACCCTAACTCTGGTCTCCCCCCTAACCCCCATTTCAAGTTCCTTTAGGAACTACACTTTACCATTTGAATACTTCTGCCTTTCAGAAGTTAAAGTTCGATTTTTTTTTTTTTTTTTTTTGGCTCGTCTCCTCTTCAGCGGCGGCCGCGGCCCCGGTTGCCAGAGAACGGAGGGGAGCGAGGAACGGCGTCAGCATCGACGTCGGCGTCCTCGGGGGGTTTTTCTTTGGATTCCCAGGCTGTGAAAGCAGCCGCTCGCTGAAAAGCATCATGATTTTGGCCTCGCAGTTGTTGGATGAGTTAATGGGCCGGGACAGGAACTTGGCCCCCGATGAGAAGCGCAGCAACGTGCGGTGGGACCATGAGAGCGTTTGTAAATATTACCTCTGTGGTTTTTGTCCTGCTGAATTGTTTACAAATACCCGTTCAGACTTAGGTCCTTGTGAAAAAATTCATGATGAAAACCTTCGGAAACAATACAAGAAGAGCTCTCGTTTTATGAAAGTTGGTTATGAAAGAGATTTCCTGCGATACTTACAGAGCTTACTTGCAGAAGTAGAGCGCAGAATTCGGCGAGGTCATGCTCGTTTGGCACTATCTCAAAATCAGCAGTCATCTGGGGCTGCTGGACCTACTGGCAAAAATGAAGAGAAAATTCAAGTTTTAACTGACAAAATTGATGTACTTCTGCAACAGATTGAAGAATTGGGTTCTGAAGGAAAGGTAGAAGAGGCCCAAGGAATGATGAAACTTGTTGAACAGTTGAAAGAGAGAGAATTGCTTAGATCCACAACGTCAACTATTGAGAGTTTCGCAGCTCAAGAAAAACAAATGGAAGTTTGTGAAGTATGTGGAGCCTTTTTAATAGTGGGAGATGCTCAGTCCCGAGTAGATGATCACCTGATGGTAAAACAACACATGGGCTATGCCAAAATTAAAGCCACTGTAGAAGAATTAAAAGAAAAGTTAAGAAAAAGAACCGAGGAACCCGAACGTGATGATCATTTAAAAAAAGAAAAGCAAGAACGAGGAGAGAGAAAGAGAAGGAACGAGAAAGAGAAGAGAGGGAAAGAAAGAGACGAAGAGAAGAGGAAGAAAGGGAAAAAGAGAGAGTTCGTGATAGAGAAAGACGCAAGAGGAGTCGTTCACGAAGTAGGCACTCAAGCCGGACCTCTGACAGAAGATGCAGTAGGTCCCGGGACCACAAAAGATCAAGAAGTAGAGAAAGAAGGCGGAGCAGGAGTAGAGATCGACGGAGAAGCAGAAGCCATGAGAGATCAGAAAGAAAACATAGATCTCGGAGTCGAGACCGAAGAAGATCAAAAAGTCGAGATCGAAAATCATATAAGCATAGAAGCAAAAGTCGGGACAGAGAGCAAGATAGGAAATCTAAGGAAAAAGACAAAAGGGGATCTGATGATAAAAAAAGTAGTGTGAAGTCCAGTAGTCGAGAAAAACAGAGTGAAGACCCAAATACTGAATCGAAGGAAAGTGATGCTAAGAATGAGGTCAATGGGACCAGTGAAGACATTAAATCTGAAGGTGACACTCAGTCCAATTAAAACTGATCTGATAAGACCTCAGATCAGACAGAGGATTATGATCTGAAGACTTTTTGGGAAGAATTCTGAAGACAGCGTAAAGTGAAGACCGACTTTAAAATGAGGTGAAAGAAAGCTGTAGTGGCGTAGAAAAAGTATAAAGCTCAGTTAGAATTTTTTTTTATTAAAAATAAATTCAGGACTTGATGTGACTTCCCAGAGTTCAGAACATGTGTTAATAGCTTATATGCCACTGAGAATTTAGGTCCTGTATCATATTTTCTTTTCTTTAATAAGACTTTTAAAGATAAACATTACCTAAACATGTGACTTGCTCAGTGCTTAATTGCAAGTTTTCATTTTTGGACTTTGAAAACAGGAATAAATGTTAGTATTTGTGTGAATCAAACTAAACTGAATCCCATTTTTACAACTGCTATACTTAGCTTCTTGATATAGAAGTGAAAATAAAGTACCTTTGAACTTTCTGTTAAAAAAAAAAGAAGTTAAAGTTCAAGCATTAAGTCCCCAAAAGAGTAAAAAAAAACAACAATTAAATAGGAGGGACACTGGGAAATAAGTGAGAAAGAAAAGTTCTCCATACACTTAAGAAATGCCATAAAATGAGAGATTTCCAGGATAAAACAGCAGAAGAAAATAATTTTTAATAACTAAATTGGGACTTCAGAAAAGATAATGTTTTGACAAAAAGAAAGTCCAGAGTGGATTTGTCTATAGGGAATTATCATGAAAGAAAAGCAAAGATCATAAGATCTTAAAGTTTAGATCTAGTCAGGGAGAGAAGGTATAAGGAGGGGAATGGTAAGAAGACAATTCAAGCAATATAAACTGCAAATACCAGGGGCGGCTAGGTGTCGCAGTGAATAGAGCACCAGCCCTGGAGTCAGAAGGACCTGAGTTCGGAGCCGGCCTCAGACACTTAATCCACACAAACAAAAACCTAGCTGTGTAACCTTGGGCAAGTTACTTAACCCCAATTGCCCTAAAGGGGCAGCTAGGTGGCACAGTGAGTAAGAGCGCCGGCCTCAGAGTTGGGATGACCTGAGATCAAATCCAGCCTCAGAAAATGAGCACACACACATAAATAATGACTAGCCGTGTAACCTTGAGCAAGAGCTCAATATTAACCCCAATTGCTTTAAAAAAAAAAATTTAAAAAAAATAAATAAATAAACTGCAAATACCTAATGCTAATTTCTGGAGGATTTTATCCTTTCTTTTTTTCTTCTTAATGAAGAGAAGTGATAGAATTTGATTTGATGGAGGGTAAAACAAACTTAACACTCAGAACCATGAATATGAATGAAATTTAATTCTCCCATAAAGTGGAGGAGAGTAGCAGAACAAATTAGAAAGTAAAACCCAACATTTGCTGTATAAAAGAAACACTTAAAATTTTAAACTTAAAATTTAAAGATTCCCACAAAAATAAAATGAGGGGTTGGAGTAGAATTTATTATGCCTCAGCTCACTTCAAAAAAGCCAGAGTAACAATCATGATCTCACAAAAGGCAATGACAAAAACAGATAACGTTAAAGAGAAAAGCAGGGAAACAATAATATGCTTAAAGGCACCGTGTATAATAAAACAATGTCAATAATGAATGTGTTAGCATCAATTGGCATCATATTGGCATAATGTTAAGTGAAAAACTATTTCAATTACAGGAAGACCTTGATAGAAAGATAATTATTGAGAATTTCAATGAGCATTTTTCAGATTCACACTAACTGAAAAGGAAAAATGAATACAAAATAAATTAAGGATCTAAACAAATTTTTGGGAAAAAATTGATAT
The DNA here is from genome assembly GCA_011680675.1 of Gymnobelideus leadbeateri. Taxonomy (NCBI): domain Eukaryota; kingdom Metazoa; phylum Chordata; class Mammalia; order Diprotodontia; family Petauridae; genus Gymnobelideus; species Gymnobelideus leadbeateri. Next base: position 133,571 of record WOXC01011817.1, read on the forward strand.
GATTGAACTTTGTTTATCAGTGAATGTAATCTTAAGTAGTATTCTTCTTCAGCATCAAGTGTCAAATTTATAAAAATTGAAAATGTGCTAAGCCAAGATGGTGGAGAAGAGAAGACACTCAACTGAGCTCTCCCAACATTTCCCTCCAAACAACTTTAAAATAACTTCTCAATTTGAATGCTGGGGTGACAGAACCAACAAAGTCAGAGTGAGAAATTCTTCCAGCCCAAGTCAATTTAGGAGGTTGGAAAGAGAGATCTGTCATATAGAGTAGGAGCTGGATGAAATAACATGGTGGCAGTGACAGAAGCCTACAGCACCTTTGGGAATTCTCAAGACAGAAATGATAAAGGGATCTGGAAAATGATCAGAATGGAATTATAGGAGACCCTTGAACTAGCACTGGACACAGGGCCAGATGTTTTGGTAGCACCATTACCTGTACTTACTTCTAGGTTATAGTTCAAGGGTAGAGAGGAGTACTTTTGGTCAAGAGGGAGTGGGATACCTGAGGGGTGACTGTTTGACTATACCCACTTCTGGGTTGGAGTTCAAAGACAGAGAGGAACACTTTTGGTCAAAAGGGAGTAGAAGCCCTGAGAGACATTTTCACTTCTGGCCCCAAGAGATCAGGGACCCTGAGGAACAATATTGTTTTCAATCGCAAGAGAAGGGCCATGAGGAGCAGAATCAATTGTAATCCCAAGGTATCAGGGGACCTTCCTGGACAAGGACCAGAGTGCAGACTAAGAGAACAGTGTTGGGGTGGCTAGGTGGCGCAGTGAATAAGAGTGCTGGCCCCAGAGTTGGGATGACCCGGGATCAGATCTGGCCTTAGAAAATGAGCACCCACACATAAATAATGACTGGTCGTGTAACTTTGAGCAAGTTACTTAACCCCAATTGCCTTAAAAAAAAAAAAAAAGAGAACAGTGTCCATACCTCTTCCCAGATCACACCATTTTGAAAACACCAAAAATCTCCAATCCCCCAGAACTAGCTCTGAAAACAGAAGTACAAAGAGTCTAAAGCTTGAGGTAAACCCCTTGTTTCTCCATCTTGCATGAACAGAGCTCAATATTAACATAAAGTTCCAAATCAAGAAATAAATAAGTGGAGTACTATGGGAGGATATTGTAACACCTTTATCCTCCCTTGTTCTCTAGCTAGATGGCACAGAGGATAGAGGGCTATGCCTAGTGCCAAGAAGACCTGAGTTTAAATCCAGCCCTAGATACTTACTAGGGCTGAGTGACCCTGTGTGGACTCTTAATCTCTGTTTGCCTCAGGTTCTTCAAATATAAAATGAGGCTGAGTTGTTTTGAGAATCAAATAAGATAATGAGTGTAAAATCCCTAGGAAAGTGCCTAGCACATAGTACAGACCAAGAGGGCAATGACCCACACCTCTTCCCAGATCACCCCATTTTGAAAACACCAAAAACTTCCAACCCGCCAGAACTACCTCTGAAAACAGCAGTGCAAAAAGCCTAAGGCACTAAATAAACACATTTCCTTTCTCTCTCACTTTAACCTATATATTACAAAATAATGTTAGGCCAGTTCTTCAGGCTTGAGTCCTTGGTCCCACCTAAATAGAAAACTTTTTTTTTTTTTTTAAGCAATTGGGGTTAAGTAACTTGCTCAAGGTTACACGGCTAGTCATTATTTGTGTGTGGGTGCTCATTTTCTGAGGCCAGATTCGATCTCAGGTCATCCCAACTCCGAGGCTGGCGCTCTTACTCACTGCGCCACCTAGCCGCCCCTTTTTTAGGGCAATTGGGGTTAAGTAACTTGCGGATCCAAACTCAGGTCCTTCTGACTCCAGGGCCGGCGCTCTACTCACTGCGCCACCTAGCTGCCCCATAAATAGAAAACTTTTAACATCCTTTTCAAAGCCTAACTCATCCTTAAAACCAAATCAACATTTAGGGAGGAACTTTTCTTTTCCAGAAGACAGGGGACTGATCCAATAAGGATAAGGAAACCTTTGATTAATCCACTTTATATCAATGCTTTATTTGCTCAGGCCTTGACTAGATTTAGTTAAGAACAAGACTAAAAATAAAAAAAGAAGTATTTGATTAGTTCTGTTCATAGAAATATCTCTTGAGGTCAGCCTTAAGGGATCAGGGACCCTTCCTGGGCAAGGACCAAAGCATAGACCAGAAGTGCAGTAACTAAAACTCTCCTGGGAAGGACCAAAAACTTCTAAGGCCCAGAACAAGCTCTGAAAGCAGCAATAGAAAAAAAAGCTCTAAAGCTTGGAACAGTGCCCCTCTACCATCACATGCCACAAATTTTAACATAATGCTCAAATTCAAGAAAAAGACTAGAAAATGAGCAAAAAAAAAAAACACTTGATCACAAAAAAATACTGTGGTGAGAGAGATCAAGAAACAAACTCAGAAGATAATGAGTCAAAATAGCCATAAACAAAGCTCAAAAAAACATGAATTGGACACAAGCCCAACAAGAGTTCTTTTGAAGGTGTAAAAAATTATTTTAAAAACTAAATAAGAGGTAGTAGAGAAGAAATTAGGTGAAGAAATTAAAGCAAAGGAAAAAATTATGAAAAGACAATTGAAAGCTTGTTAAAATAGACACAAAAAATATTGGAAAATATAGCACCTTAAAAAACAGAATTGGCCAAATGGAAAAATAGGTACAAAAATTCACTGCTGAAAATAACTCCTTAAAAAACAGAATTGGCAAAATGGGAAAAGAATTTCAAAGCTCACTGAAGAAAATAATTACTTAAAAATTAGAGTTTGGCAAGTAGAATGTCTAATGACTCCATTAGACAACAAGAAATAATAAATAAAGTCAAAAGAATACAAAAATAGAAGAAAATGTGAAACACCTCATTGGAAAAACAGCTGACCTAGGAAATAGATCTAGGAAAGATAATTTGAGAATTATTGGATTACCTAAAAATCATGATCAAAGAAAGAGCCTAATCATCACTTTTCAAGAAATTATTAAGGAAAACTGCTCTGATATCCTCGAATCAGAGGATAAAATAAAAACCAAAAGAAGCTACCTATCACCACCTGAAAGAGATTCTAAAATGAAAACTCCCAGAAATACTATAGTCAAATCTCAGAGTTCCCAAGTCAAAGAAAAAAATACTTCAAGTATCGACCTCATCACTCAGCGCCACCCTGGTGGCTCTAATGGAACCTCCGCCGCTGGGCTCCGGGGTTGCCCCATCGAGCTGCCGGCCAGGCTTCGTCATCCTCCGTAATGAGCTGGATGTGGGCGGCCCCGGGTCTCTGACTGCGCTGCAGGAGCCCAGGCAGCCCCATGGCCGCGGTGTCGGCGTCGGCAGTCCCCGGGGCCGGAGGAGCAGGAGCCGGGAGCTGGAGCCCGCCGCGGGCGGCGTCTGCTCGCAGGGACTTCTACTGGCTGCGCTCCTTCGTGGCGGGAGGTATTGCAGGATGTTGTGCCAAAACCACCATTGCACCTTTGGACAGAGTGAAGATATTGTTACAGGCACGTAATCACCATTACAAACATTTAGGAGTGTTTTCTGCATTGTGTGCTGTCCCCAAAAAGGAAGGCTATCTTGGGTTGTATAAAGGAAATGGAGCAATGATGATTAGAATCTTTCCACATGGTGCAATTCAGTTTATGTCCTTTGACCATTATAAAAAGTTAATTACCACAAAACTTGGGATTTCTGGACGTATACACCGGCTAATGGCTAGCTCCATGGCAGGTATGACAGCAGTCATCTGTACTTACCCACTTGACATGGTTAGAGTTCGCCTGGCATTCCAGGTGAAAGGAGAACACACATACACAGGAATTGTTCATGCATTCAAAACAATTTATGCAAAGGAAGGCGGCTTTCATGGGTTTTACAGAGGACTGGTGCCTACTATTGTAGGCATGGCTCCCTATGCAGTTTGTCTTTTTTCTTCCTTTAGTTATCCACTTGACTTAACCCGTCGTCTAATGCAATTAGGGACTGTTCTCCCAGATTCTGAAAAGTGCCTTACAATGTTGAAGACACTGAAGTATGTCTACAGACACCACAGCATCCGCCGAGGACTCTATCAGGGCCTGTCTCTCAACTACATTCACTGTGTTCCCTCCCAGGTTGTGGCATTCACAACCTATGAGCTCATGAAGCAGTTTTTGCACCTCAACTGAAGTCATATTTTTCCTTAAGAAACTGTCCAGTGCCAGACACATGTATATCGATTGTATAAACATATATAATGTTTTATGTTACTATCGGCAGGGGGTGGGGGTATAGATTAAGCGAAGTAGAAAATCACTCTGCGGCTGCAAGCCTTGGCACTTGTTTTTTTTTTTTCCTAAATCAGAAACCAGAAGTGCTTCCTATCATTTCTTTTTTCAATGCCATAATTTGCGGTTTCCTGATATGAAACACGTTCTTAGGCTGACTCTGGATGTTTTATTAGGTTAAATCAGTTTCATTAAAATAACTAAAAGGTCAGAGAAACTGGTGAAAGGTTCATTGGTGTCCATTGCAGGTTTTCTGAGATTTACTCATAGCTTTATCATGTTCTTCCGAGCTTTTTTTGAGTAATCATGGTAAGAAAAAAACATTCCAGCCTTATGCCAGACTCAATGAAAAACTATGCTGGATTTTAAAATGAACTGGGTTTGTTTTGTTTTTTTAATTAGATTTAATAATTTGTGATTATTGTAGTAAGAATATATATTTCAATTTTATCTTGACCAGTTGGGTAAGTGTATTGTACAAGCTAGCAATGGAAGGGGGATATTTTGTTGTTGGTGGTGACTGATTCCTTGTCAAAATAATACAGTGTACCATGGGATAAAACTTATTTTAAAAATAAAATTACAAATGTGACATAAGCTGAAATAATGATTTAGAAGCTAAGTCAGCTTACTTTCAGGTATTAAAATAGAAAGAGTTCTCTGATACTATGGGATATTTTACATAATTTTTCATAAAAGACAACCTATTCCTAAAAGGCAAGCAGAAGGAATGTGAGTAAAAAAAAAAAAAAACAGACCAGCCCTGAGAGATTTTATTTGTAGAAGTGGGTTGGTTTATGGCTTCTGTTACACAAGATGTATACAGGTAGACTGAAAGCATTCTGGTTATTGTCCATGTCTGGATTAAATGGTATTTACTGTGCTTGTATATAAGTAGAATGATGTGTACGTTAACATATTATGGTATCAAAATGTTCTTCCATGAGAGATTTCTGTTGTGTAAATTTACTTAATTGGAGATATTGAAAATAAGTTCTAGTTATCTCCTGTTAAAAAGCAAGCAAGTTAAAAATACCTGGATTCATTGTTTGTAGCCACTTTAAAATTTAGTGTCATTTTTATTTATTGCTGTAAATACAATTTTCAAGGACATGACATGTAGAATCAATGCCATGAGGTGAGTCATTAGAAAATTAGCTGAAATCATTATATTCCTCCATTTTTGTTCTGGGTTAAGAGAATGAGCATTTCTGGTATGGCCTTTGTAAATTAATGAGTTTTTGGGGAAAATGGGATGAATTGTGTTAATTTTGTTTTGACATCTCATCACATAAATGTGATAGAAACCTACCAGTTGATGGAACTGCATGTGTTCCTAGAGTTGTGTATGTTTCCCTTTTTGGGTTATGCTATAACTAAATATTGTCAAGAAACCTTGAGGTAATTTAAATCGCTAAAACAAATATCTTCTATTATCCCCTGAAAGGAAACTACGAATGTTTTACTGAAGGAAAACTTGCATTTTGTGCCATTCCTGGAATATGTTCGATAATTTAATAATAAATGCATTTTAGTCATAAAAAATACTTCAAGTATCAAGAAAGAAATTATTCAAATACTATGAAGTCACAGTCAGGATCACATAAGATTTAGCAACTACCACATTAGAGAAGCAGAGAACTTGGATTATGATATTCTGGAAGGCAAAAGGACTGAGATTACAATGAATAATAACCTACACAGCAAAACTGAGTATAATCCTTCAAGGAAAAACATAGATATTTAATGAAATAGAAGATTTTTCAAACATTCCTGATTAAAAGACCAGAGATGAGTGGGCAATTTCACTTTTAAATACAAGGACTCAAGAGAAACATAAAAAGGTAAACACTATGAAAAAATTCCCAGAACCAGATGGATTTATAAGTGAAATCTACCAAACACTTAAGTAATATTTAATCCTAGCACTATATAAACTCTTTGAAAAATATAGATAAAGAATGAGCCCTACAAAATTCCTTTTATGATAAAAATACGGTTTTGATACCTAAACCAGGGAGAGCAAAAACAGAAAAAGAAAACTGTAGACTAATTTCCTTAATGAATATCAATGTCAAAACTTTAAACATAATAACAGCAAGGAGATTACAGCAATATAATTATACACTGTGACCATGTAGGATTTATAAAAGAAAAAATGCAAGGCTGTTTCAATGTTAGGAAAACTATCAGCATAATTTACCCTATCAATAATAATAATAAATAAGGGCGGCTAGGTGGCACAATGAATAGAGCACCAGCCCTGGAGTCAGGAGGACCTGAGTTCAAATTCAGCCTCAGACACTTAATACAAAAACTAGCTGTGTGACCTTGGACAAGTCACTTAACCCCAATAGCCCACCAAAAAAAGGCAAAAAATAAAAATAATAATAACAAAAACCATATGATTATATAAATAGATGCAGAAAAAATATCTTTGACAAAATACAGCAACCATTTCTGTAAAAACACTAGGAAGCATAAGAATCAGTGGAACCTTTCTTGAAATTATAAGTGGTATCTTTTCAAAAATAAGAACAAACAGGGGAGACTAGGTGTTGCAGTGAGTAAGAGCACTGGCCCCAGAGTCAGGATGACCCAGGATCAGTCCTGGCCTCAGAAAATGAGCACCCACCCATAAATAATGACTGGCTATATAACTTTGAGCAAGTTACTTAACCCCAATTGCTTAAAAAAATAAGAACAAACATCTGTAATGGGGATAAATGTGAAGCCTTCCAAGTAAGATTACGAGTGAAGCAAGGATGTGCATTATTCAGTACTGTACCAGAAATGCTAGCTATAGCAATAAGAAAAAGAAATTGAAGGAATAGAAATAGGAAATAAAGCTATCACTCTTTTTAGATAATATGATGGTATACATCAAGAACCCTAGAGAATGAACTAAAAAACTTGTTGAAACAATTAACAACTTTACCAAAGTTACAGGATATAAAATAAACACACACAAACCATGTGCATTTCTATAGACTACTGACAAAACCCAGCAGCAAGAGATAGAAAAAGAAATTTCATTTAAAATAACTGCAGACAATATAAAATCCTTGGGAGTCTACCTAACAAGATACACATAGGGACTAGATGAAAACAATTACAAAATACCTTTCGCACAAATAAAGACAGATCTAAATAATTGGAGAAATATTCATTGTTCATGGGTCAGCCTGAGTCAATATGATAAAAATGATAATTTTACATAAGTTAATGTACTTATTCAGTGCCATACCAATCAAACTTCCAAAAATCATTTTTATAGAGCTATAAAAATAATAAAATTCATAGAAAAGAACAATCAGGAATATCAAAAGAATGAAAAAAATGCTAAGGAAGACAGCCTACCACTTCCAGATTTCAAACTACATTACAAAATGGTAATCATGAAAACAATCTGGTACTGATTAAAAAATGGCATCATGAATCCATGAAATAGATTGAGTACAGAATACATAGTAGTGTAAGGGCAGCTAGGTGGTACAGTATATAGAGTGCCATACCTAGAGTCAAGAGTTCCTGAGTTCAAACCCAGCCTCAGATATTTAATAGCTGGATGACCCTGGGCAAGTCACTTAAACTTGCTTGCCTGAATACTTCATCTGTAAAAATGAGCTGGAGAAGGAAATGGCAAACCATTGCAATATCTTTTGCTAAGAAAACCCTTAAAGGGATCATGAAGAATCAGACATGACTAAAAAAAAAAAACAACCAAATAACCACAACAACAAAAATGACTATAGTAATCTAGTATTCAATAAACCCCAAAATCCAAGCTTTAGGGGTCATAATTTAACATTTGACAAAAATTGCTGAGAAAAGTGGAAAAGTTTGGCAAAACCTTAGGCATAGGTAAACATAAGTCAATACCATATACCAAAACAAGATTAAAATAGATGAATGATTTAGAAATAAACTGTGATATCATAATTAGGAGAGAATGTAAAATTGTACCTGTCTGATCTATGGATAAGGGAAGAGTTTATGACCAAACAAGAGATAAAGGGAGGGGTATGTGGAAAATAAAATAGATAATTTTAATTATGTGACATTAAAAGGTTTTTGTACAAACAAATTAATGTAACCAAAATTAGAAGGAAAATGGGGAATTGGGGTGGGGGGGAGAATTTGCAGCAAGTTTCTCTGATAAAGGCCTCATTTCTCAAATCCATACCAAATTAGTAAAATATATTAGCCATTAACCTGCTGATAAATGGTCAAAGCATATGAACAAGCAGTTTCCAGAAGAAGAAACCAAAACTATCAATAATTACATATTTAAAATGCTCCAAATCACTATTAACTAGAGTTAAAACAACTCTAAGGTACCACCTCTCAGTTATCAGATTGGCTAACATGACAGGAAAGGAAAATGACAAATGCTGGAGTAGATGTGGGAAAACTGGGATATTAATGTACTATTGGTAGAGTTATGAACTAGTCTGACCATTCTAGAGAAGAATTAGAAACTATGTAGAAAGGGCTATAAAATTGTGTGTACCCTTTGATCTAACAATATCACTACTAGGTCTGTATTCCAAAGAGATTAAATAAAATGGGAAAGGACCTATTTGTTAAAAGAAATATTTAGTGCTATAAGACATGAGGAGTATATGGACTTCATGATAACATCCAGACTTACATAAACTGATGCTGAGTGAGGAGAGCAGACCCAGGAGAACTATGTAAACAACTACAGACACATTGGATCTATGACAAATAACTTTGATAGATTGGTCTCCTCTCAGCAATGCGAGGTTAGAAGACAAAGATTCATGATGGAAAGGGATATTCACATTCAGAGAAAGAACTATAGAGTCTGAATGCAGATGGAAGCAAACTACTTGCTCTCTTTCATGTTTTGTTTTGTCCCTTCTTTCTCATTATTCACTCCATTGGTTATAATCCTTCTTTACAACTTGACTAATGTTTAATGTGAAAGTATTTGTAGAACCTATATTTGGTTGTGTGCCACCATGGGGGGAGGGGAGAGGAGAGGAAGGAGGAAAAATTTGAAACTCAAGGGATTGTGGAACTGAATGTTGTAAACTAAAAGTAAATAAATAAATTTAACAATATATTTATAGCAGCTCTTTTTGTGGTGGCAAGGAATTGGAATTGAGGGGATGCCCATCAGTTGGGGAATGGCTAAACAAATTGTGGTATATACTTTTGATAGAATACTATTATACTATAAGAAATAATGAGCAGGATGGTTTTAGAAAAACCTGGGAAGACTTATATGAACTCATGCAAAGTGAAGTGAGCAAAACCAGGAGAACATTGTATATAGTAACAGCAATATTATAAGGATGACCACTGTGAAAGACTTACATACTCTGATCAAGACAATGATTTGAGACAATCAAATTCCTTTAAAAGACCCATGATGAAAAATGCTATCTACCTTTACAGAGAAAATGGATAAACTCTAAATGCAGACTGAACCATAGTTTTTTAAACTTTATTTTTCTTGTTTCATTTTGTTTCTAATTTCTTTAGCAACATGGCTAATGTGGAAATGTTTTGTATGACCTCACATGTATCATCAAAATCAAATTGCTTACTTTCTCAAGGAGGGGAGAAACAAAAGGTAGGAAGAGAATTTGAAACTCAATTTTTAAAAAAATGATTGTTAAAAAATAGTATACATGTAATTAAGAAATATTTAACAAAATAAAAAATAATTTTTAAAAATGTGTTAGTAGCTAAAAAACTAATAAAGGCAGAAATATTGAACACATTATCTTATATTTAGCACTTACTTGATGAACTATAGAATAAAATATAATCAAATGGTAATATTAACAAAGAAGTCAAAGTAAGAACTATTTTTTAAAGTGCCAAGTGACTATAAGAACAAAACATAGATGAAATAAATATTCATATTAAAAATAACAAACAATGAGATGGCATGCTAAAATTTATGTATACACAGGAAGTTTTATAGTACTTAAGCAAAAATGCATATTTCAACACATGTTAACAAAAGAGATGAAATCAATGAATTGAACATTAAAATTAAAGAGCTTAAAAATGAACAAGTGAACAAGTCTAAAGCAATGGAGGGATAAAACAAAATTGACCACAAAAATATTCTGAGAGATAAAACTAAGAATTGTTTTACGATAAAACTAAGAATTGTTTCAAGATAAAAAAGACAAAACATTAGCTAATTTGGTCAAAAGGGGGAGGAAAGTGAAATTGCCGAGCAGAAAATTATTAGGAGCAACTCATAGTCAATAGAGAAGAATTTTTTTTAAATATATGCCAACAAAAGTTAAATAAAATAAATATTTGCAAGGGCAAAAAAAAAAACCCAGTTTAACAAAACTGAAAATAGGTAATAAAGAAAAATTTGAGGGCATCATGGATGGAAGGAAAAAATTCTTGACCTGATAACTTTACAGATGAATTCTGTCAAACATCCTGTCAAAGTGTAAATAATCCCTAAATTATGTAAACTCTTTGATCAGGTGCCTTTCTGGTCAGTTTTTACAATCTCTTTCTTTGGCATAAAGATGACTTTGATATTCAAACTAGGAAGAGTTAATGAAGAAAAGGAAAATAACAAGCCATTATATATTTTTTAATAATCGAGAATAAAAATGCTCAAATGTATCTGTGATCCCATCCCTGTGAATATTCTTTCTATTGATGTAGATTTCATCCATGACTGCTTACCATCTGTGACTCTCATCCGTGTACTCTCATAAGTTTTCCACAAAGCCCCTAAGATTCTAGTATCCTTCCTCCTGTTCTTCTAATATTTTGAAGACATCAGTAGAACATGTGGACTATACATTAGTTATCCTTTACTCTCAACATGTGACCATTATATTTTCTTTTTCCATCATATGTTTCTTTGATGACATCATCATCACCATTCTTTCTAATTCCTTGTTTGTAGTGTTTTGTACCATATTCACACCCAGATAACCTTTTAATTAATCATTACTTTTAATTCTTTGGAGACTATAGTGTTCCATAGCTTGTAGCTGTATATCAAGAATAAAATATTAATATTTTTTAAATGGGTCCTTGTTTCATTGAGAAACTAGGTTTCATTTAAAAAATACCATCAAAATTTGGCAATATAAAAAAGGTAATATTGCCTACTCTTCTCTCATTCAAATTGGTGTCCAATTCTCTGTCCATTTATAAATAAGCATTTATATAACACCTAATATGTTCCAGGAACATGCTAAATACTATTAAAATATTACCTCATTTGATTCTTACATCAACCCTGCCAGCTAGGTGCTATTATTATTCTCATTTTACAGTTGAGAAAACTGAGACAAAGATGGACTTGTTCAAGGTCACAGAGCTAGTAAATGTCTGAAGGAACATTTGAACTCAGGTCTTCCTGATTTCAGACCCAGCTTTCTGTACCATCTAGTTGCCTCTATTTACAGTATTTACCCAAGTATTTATAGAAGCTATCTAAGATGTATGTTGACTGGATGAGCTCTATAGGTTGTCCATAAAACTTCAAGAAATTATAAAACTACTGCAAATAATAAGAAAATCTCTTTGAAGAAACCAAAGGTAAGAATTTCAAGGGAGGTAATAAAAACAAAAAAGGAGAGAAGGAAACATAGATTTGAAGCTTTATTATAAAACAATAATCATAAAAACTAACTGGTTTTAACAATTAAAAAAGTAGAACACTGAAGTAGACCAAGCATAGACAAGCAAAAATTGGAAGCCAACAAAATGGTCCAGTTATGAATAAACCCAAAAAGAAAAAGTACGGGGAGACTGAGAGGGATAAAGGGAGAAGATGGAAAAGGAAGAATAGGGGAAAAGGGAGAGAGAGAGTGCCAACTTGCAGGCACTTTGCCATAGTGCTATCACTCTAGTGTAGATGCTGGTGTAGACCCCCATCATCTTAAGCCTACACTATTCCAATAATCTACTGATTGGTCTCTTTGCCACAAGTCTTTTCCCATTATAATCCATCTTCCATTCAACTCTCAAAGTAGTCTTAAAGCACAGGTTTGATCATGTCACCCCATCCAGCAGTTTTGTATCACCTCCAGCAACAGATATAAAACAATTTGTTATTGAAATACTCAAAGCCTTTCACAGCCTGTCTCCCTCTCCCCACTGCCCGTCTTTTCAGTCTTCTCATATCTTATACCCCATCACATATTCTACAATACATTGATGGAGGCCTCTTTACTGTTTCTTGCATGAGAAATTCTGAGGGCCATCTCCAATTTTCCTCACCTATCTCTTGCCACTAGACCCAGATGGCTAGAGAGGAGAAGGTGAAGCTGGTGACTTTGCACAGCCCTCCTCACTTAAATCTAATTCACTTGATTGACTTGCAAGACACCTTCCTAATGTCATGATCCTCTTTTAGAATGAAAGACAACAACACAAGAAATTCCATCTCATCTCCCAACTTGGGAACTTTCACTGCCAGGCTCCCATTCCTGGAATGTTCTCCTGTCTTACCTCTGCCTCCTGGCTTCCTTCAAATCCTAACTAAAAAAAGCTCAACTTCTATAGGAAGCTTTTGCCTATCCTCCTTAATTCTAGTACTTTCCTTCTATTGATTATCTTTAATTTATTCTGTGTATGCTGTATTGTATATAATTGTTTACATGTTGTTTCCCCCATTAAGCTATGAGCTCCTTGAAAGTAGGGATTGTTGCCTTGTTTTATATCTCTAGCTCTTAATACAGAGTCTGGCACAAGTTAGGTGTTTAATAAATATTTATTGCCTGAATGACTCACAGAGACCAGAATTTGGGTGTTGCTACCTTAGCCCCAGAAGTCATTCCTTTGAGATCAATGAAGGGAAAGAAAATGGCCTATCTCCTTACCTAAACCTTCAAACCATGCCAGATAGCACTGTTTGCTGATTACATAAGGTTACAAATAATGATCCAGTTAAGGAGTTAATGCTGATTATAAACAGATATTGTTTGTTTCACATGACCTATACATCTAATTTTGATTTTTTCCCTACAACACAAATACTTTTTTAGCATTGTCATCCTAACAGAAAATTAGGAACTATCAGATATAATTAATATAGTCTTAACTCTTCAAATTCTTCAAAGCTCAAAGATAAACTTTTTACTACTTTCTCAAGCTTTTTTTTTCTTTCTTTCCAGTAGTAGGACATGTTTAACTAACCAGTTAACTAAATTCTTTGTCTACCCTAGAGAGAGTGATACTGGTATATATTATATTAAAATACTTAAATTTTTTTACTTATGATATTGTAATATTGTTTGAATTTATTTCCTTGGATGAGCTTATGTTGACCCATTCCCTTCTTTGTGAAAACTTTCAAATTATTCAGTGATATCTGTACTGAATGGAAGATTCAGCTCAAACACTTTTTTTAAAGATGGGGGGTGTCACAGAAATATTATTTGTGTTTTCATCTTCCTTTAGATTAGGCAGTAAGATTACTATGAAATTGAAGAGGCAAAAACTCACTGTTGCTAATCCCTTTGACCAATAAACTGCAAACTGTAGAAGTTCGAATACAGGTTATGTATAAGTGCTAGAATCTGAGGAAAAACATGTAAGCAACTAAAAAAGTCATTAATCCTATATAAAATAAGTTAATTAAAAAATCAGTCAATCTTTAGGTTAATGTTGGAAAGTCAACCATATAAAAGGATCTTTATTTAAGGATGTAACTGAGATGTATGTTGGGTTACCTTCTGAGTGGGACAGAGATATAGAATTTCATACCCAATATAATAATGGAAAAAATAATACCTAACTTTTATATAGTACATTAATGTTGTCTAAAGTGCTTTTTCTTATATCATCTCATTTGATCCTCATGATATCCCTGTGTGTTAGGTGTTATCTTTATCTTTATTCAAGATGAAGAAGCTAAGGCTGACAAGAGGTTAAGCTCTAGTAAATATCTGAAACAGGATTCTGTTTCAGGTCTTCCTAACTTGAAATTCAGTGCTCTAACCATTTCACCACCTGTTTGTCTCATTTTACTCATTGATAATCACTTTAGAATCCTGGTCACCCTCCAAAGGATATAATATCAAGTTAATTTACATACTAACAATTCCAACAATTGCCTCCAGGAATACACAAAGTCCAGAAATATGTGATTATTTTTTAAAAGAATTTTTAAAAATATTCTAATAGAAATTTTCTCACTTCCAATGATCCAATTACTTTCATTTTGATTTATGGTTAACTGTTTTATACCAATGTTATGTTAATGAAAGTCTTACTCTACTTTTATGAAGCATTTCCAGCATTTCTTATGTTCTGAGAGGTGAACTCTTTTCAATATTCTTGTGTAGGCTTCCTAATTTCATCCACATCTTATGCTTGTTACATTATGTTATCTGAGTAAGATAAAAGTACCTAATAATAAATGGTGATTCATTCTTTATCATTAAGGAAAATAGAACTATTTTTGACCATGTAGCAAAACTCATTTTGATGCTCTTTTCATTTTTAACCTTATTTTGTCCAACTTAGTGATACCTTTACTAGAAAAGCCAAATTAAAATTACCTCTTTGACAATTTAATGATATCCTTTTTTTTTCTTTAGAGAAATTAAACCAAGTAAAAACCAAAACACTGGCTTTCTGGGGTTCTGTTCTGCTTTCAGAAAAATGCTTAAGGAGCCCTTAGGACTTTGTTTTCAAGATAAATCCTCCCATTCTAAAACATTTGAGTTTGTGTTTTTGAAGTAGAGTGTGAATAAGAGAATCCATTTAATGACATTCAGAATTAACTCATCTCTTTTTTCTCCCTCCTGTCTCCTCTAGCTCTTCCTCTTTGTGGTTTGGAACTTTGAACTGTACATGATACCCCTGGTTTTGTTGTTGCTACTGACGTGGAACTACTTCTTGATAAAATCAGGGAAAGATAACCGGCAACGTGACACGGTATGTCTTTACTTCCACCCTTGTGTTCTTGTTCTTCACTGTGATGAGACCAGCAATGAATTTGTTTTTTAAAACAGAATTTCTGTCTGTAAAGATTCAAGTTGGGGCAAACATTTCATCAGTCTTTCCTTCTATCCACAATGAAAAGTTTGCATGTGTTCCATTACTTTCTCAGTTTGGTTGAAACTAAAATGGAAAACACATACTGGAGAATGCATTTGATCCTGTTTTTTATTTGTAAGGAGCTGGTTTTCATTTTAAATGAACACAGGAAGAGGAATATTTCTCTTCCCCTCTTGATATTTCCTATGTCTCACTGAATACTAACACAAAAGTGCATATAATTCTAGGAGCTGAAGGGACAGTAGGGAGAACATTTAATTTCTCCCAAATGATTCATGGAAATATAAACTAGATCCATTTTTCTCCCCATAGTTCTTTTTGATTCTGTACTAGTGAAAATGAATCATTGATATTGGCTTAGGAGATTCCACAAAGCACCTTGAAAGGTACATTATATTCTCCCAAATTCTCAGTAGATTAAAAACTAGTTATGCTAATGGTTTAAGGATGTAACTTAAAATAATTCGACCCCAGAGAAAGCTGAACCAAATCTCAAATCTCCTCCTCTTCACTTGTCTTTTTAAAAACTGTACTTGCCTTTCCTATCTCTGTGCCTTTGTACAGACCATTACCTAAGTCTGTTACAGTCTCAAGGCTCAAGCATCAGCTCCTTCAAGAGGCTTTTCTTGATTCTTCCAGTTGTTACTCTTCCCTCTCCAAAATTATTTTGCCTATATCATGTACATATTTTGTATTTACGTAGATGTGCACCTGATGTTAACCCGTAATAAAAGGCAAGTTCCCTGAAGTTAGGTAATTTCATAGTTTTGTTTTTGTATCCCTATTGCCTGGCACTAGGCCTGATAAATGCTCATTTACTTGAACTTACTATTAAGGAGGTTTTAATCACAAAAGCAAAAGCAAATGAACTCTCACTCTGTAAATCTTGGACAGTGTTTTTTCTGCAGACATTAGCCCTTTGAGGAGGGTGATGAGGATGAAGGAGGGACTAACGTATGGATACCTTCATTTGGGAGAGGTATTAGACTTATTCTGTCTACTTAATCCCAGAGAATATAGCTAGGACTAGTGGGTAGAAATTATTAGAAGATAGATTTCATCTCAATATAAGGAAGAAAGGGAAGAAAAACCTCATTGTGACTAAGTTTTACCTCAGATACCTTAACAGAGAGACAAAATGTATAAACAAAGACTGTGTTTTAATGTGAAGACACTATGTGGCATAATGGAAAGAGCCCTAGAGCTTATTTGTACTTGGTTATTTTTCATATTCTAGTATAAACCCTATATTTTTATAGGAAAATAAGGTTAGTTGCCCAAAATCTAGAAAAACCTCATTTAATTTCCCCACCTCTGATACTTAATTGTTGTTTATATAGGGACAGTCACTTAAACTCTCTATCTCTTTTGGGAATAAACAGAATAGGTCTGCCTTCTCTCTTCCTATTCACTGATAATTGGATACTACTAGACAAAGTTTTAGTCATTGATTTAATACAAATTTGTATTATCTAATTTCAACTGGGCCATCACTGCTACCAAGTAATCCTTTTGTTATTTGTTCTTTGATAGACTATTATACTTTCCACATAAATTGGTTTAAACCCTCTCCTCTCTCTTCAGAACTATGTTTCCTCTCTTTTCCTTCTCAGCTAAAGACCTTGCCTCTTACTTTACTAAGAAAATAAGTATGATATCTATTTTCTCCCCAATTACATACCTCAAAACTCCTCTTTATCACTATTCTCTCATCATTTGTTCTAGTCTCCTATGAGTTAGGAGGCCTTCTCCCACCTTAGTCATTCTTTCTGTTTCTCTCATCTTCAGTATCTCTTTTGTTATTGTTTAATCATTTTTAATGATGTCCAGTTCTTCGTGTCCCTTTTTGGGCTTTTATTGGCAAAGATATGAGAGTAGTTTGTCATTTCCTTCTCCAGCTTATTTTACAGATGAGGAAACTGAGGCAAGTAGGGTTAAGTGACTTGCTCAGGAGCACAAAACTAAGATTTTAGTGTAGATGTTGGAAGACAAATTCCTCCTTAAAGGAACCTAGGGATTCTATGTGGAAAGAGGATGCATTCTGGGGATGGAGGACAATGCATGTAAAATATGGAGTTAAAATGGTATGTTGTTTATGGAGACCAGATTTGAACTCATCCAGTCCTGGCACTCTATCTACAGCACCACCTAGCTATATGTATCATAGGGACCTCGAATTCAACATGTCTAAAACAGAACTCATTATATTTCCTTGAATGCTCAGTCCCTCAAATCTTGCCATTTTAGTTGATGGCACTACTATCTTTAAGTAACCAAAGCCTGCAACCTTAGAATTAGCATTTAGGTGCTTATTAAATGCTTATTGATAGACTGACTTATCATTAGCTCTTCCATCTCCATCAACCCCCATATCTAATCAATTGGTAAGTTTTGTCAATTCTGTCTCTACAACTTCCCTTGCATTAGCCCCCTTCTGACCATCCCAGCAATGTCAAAAATCATTCAGGCACTCATCTCTTTTCTCCTGGACTATTGAGATAGCTTCCTAATTGGTCTTTGCATCTTGTCTTTCCCCTTTCCTTCCATCCTCCAAAAAGCTGCTAAATTACTATTCCTAAAACATTAATCATGACACTGCATTCTAGCCACTACTGAAAAACTTTAATGGTTCCCTCTTGCTCCCAGGATAAAATGCAAACATCTCATCCTGGTAGTTGAAGATTCTCCCACACACCTCCCATAATCTGGCTCCCACCTTCTTTTCCAGTCTCATTCCATATCACTCCCTTTCGTATAATCTCCATTCCAGACAAACTGGACTGCTACCCATTCTCCATGAACAACATACCATTTTAACTCCATGTTTTATATAAGCTTTCCTCCATCCCCAGAATGTATCCTCCTTCCACACAGAATCCCTTGGTTCCTTTAAGGAGCAATTCATATGCCACCATCTATACTAAACCTTTCCTTATTACTACACCGCCACTATCACCATGATTAACATTCTCTCTGTCTTGTGCAAAGGAGAAGGTAGATGGAATGTTATATACAAGGAAATACTAGCTTTGACTCTTTGATTTGAATGGAAGTAGGGCAAGAAAGAGTAATATAGATTAAGAATAAAAAGGTGAGTGAATCAGATCACTCAGACCTTTAAATGTCAGGATGAGATATTTCATATTTTATATAGAAAGCACTTTGCAAATTTTAATGTACTACACAAATGTTAAGCTACTTATTATGTTGTTATTATTGGTCTTTTGTTAGAGGCAATGGAATGCCAACACCATTGAAGATTTTTTAGTAAGTAACGTGACATGATCAGTTCTATGTCACAAAAATATCAGTTTTTTAACATTGTGGAGTATGAATTGAAGAAAGGAGAGAAAATACAGGGAAATCAGCTAGGAGGATATTAAAGTCATTCAGGTGAGAAATAATGAGTGCCTGAACTAGAATAGAAACAAGTAAGTGAAGAGAAAAGAAAGATGTGAGAGGTATTGTGGATGGAGAACCAACAAGATTTGGCAACTGATTCAGTATAGCTGTTAAGAGAAAAGGAAGAGACAATCAGGATGTCTCTAATGTTACAAACTTGTTGATTGAAAGAATGTTGGGGCCATCAACAGAAATGGAGAAGTTTTGAGAGATGTTTGGAAGGAAATACAATGAGTTCTGTTTTAGAATGTTGAGTTTGAGGTCCCAAAGGTATATCCAGGTGGGATATCCAAAATGTAGTTGGTTGTGTGGGAAGGGTACTCAGGAGAGAGATTAGGACTGGATATATAAATATGGGAGTCTACTGCATAGAGATGTTAAGTTGACCCATTAGAATTAATGAGATATGTGGGACTGCTATTCTGGGATGGTGGGTACGGGAAAAATGGGGAAAAAATTGTAACTCAAAATCTGGCAGAAATGAATGATGTAAACCAGAAGTTAATAAAGCATTTGTTTAATTAAAAATAATAATAATAATAAATAAATTTTTAAAAAAGAATTAATGAGATAATCAAGAGAAAGTATTTAGAGAAAGAAGAGCAGGGAACTCAGCACAGAGCCTTGGTGATGTTTATACTTAAAGAGAAGGAGGATCCAGCAAAGGGAACTCAAAGGATACATGTCACAAAAGCTCAGGAGTAGGAGAGAGAGAGTTTCCAAAAAGAGTAAGTTAGGGGGCGGCTAGGTGGCGCAGTGAATAGAGCACCGGCCCTGGAATCAGAAGGTCCTGAGTTCGGAGCCGGCCTCCGACACTTAATCCGCACAAACAAAAACCTAGCCGTGTAACCTTGGGCAAGTTACTTAACCCCAATTGCCCTAAAGGGGCAGCTAGGTGGCGCAGTGAGTAAGAGCGCTGGCCTCGGAGTTTGGATGACCCGAGATCATATCCGGCCTCAGAAAATGAGCACCCAAGCATAAATAATGACTAGCCGTGTAACCTTGAGCAAGTTACTTAACCCCAATTGCTTTATTTAAAAAAAAAAAAAAGAGTAAGTTAGGTGACATGATCAGTTCTATGTCACAAGAATATCAGTCTTGTAACATTCTGGAGCGTGAATTGGAGAGAGGAGAGACAACACAGGGAAATCAACTAGGAGGATGTTAAAAAAAACAAAAAGCTGCAGAGAAAGCCAATGAATTTAGTAGTTAAGAAATTAGACTGTTGGGGGGAGGAGCCAAGATGGCGGAGTAGAAACAGCACTTCCAAGGTGCTCTGTCCCACACAACTTCCAAATAATGTAAAAGGGGACTCTGAACAACTTCTGGAGCCCCAGCACCCACAGAACAACACAGAGAAGCTAACCTCCTGCTAAGGACAGCCCAGCAGCCCTGCAGGGTGCAGCCAGTGCAGGGCTCTGAGAGCAGGCAGTGGAGCACACTGGGAACCAAGAGCACAGCCCTCTGGGAGCTGAGCCCAGGCCCGCCTGAGCCACAGTTTTAGCCCCAGGGCAGCTGGGCCACAAGCCGGCTGGAGGGACCCCAGAACACCAGTAGCTGTGGCGATTCCAGAATTATCAGCACAGATATGCCTAGGACAAAGAGAGAGGTTAGTGCCCTATGGACTTTGGGACCAGTATTTGGGGAACACTTCGGCTTCCTCCCCTGGGAGCGAAAAGCAAAGCCACTGAAGAAACCTGGCACAGAAGCCATTTTGCAGCTTCAGTGTCGGCTCTAGCTCCTGGTCTGCGAACTGTAGGGAGACTCAGCAATCAGTCTAGGGGTTAATTGCTCTTGCTTTAAACTGCCTGGATCTGGATTGTGGGTTGGGGGGGAGGTTTGGGGTGGGCATCCAATTTGCCAGAGCGGGTGAAGGCTTTGCAGAGGCCACCCAACCTGCAGAAGTTGTGAAGACCCCACATTTGGGAGGAAGCTCTCCTTTCTGGTGCCAGAGCCTTACTGTGGCAGCAAGCCCAAAAATCAAGTAATTAAGTGGCAACATGCCTAGGCAAAAGAAACAAAATATACAGAAAAATTCAACATTGGACTCCTATTTTAGGGGCAAAGAGGATCAAAGCATGGAGGAGGACTGTGAGGTCAGAACTCCTGCACCAAAAGCCCCAAATGAAAATACAAGCTGGCTACAGGCCATAGAGGACCTTAAGAAGCAGAAAAGAGAAGTGGGGGAAAAATTGGGAAGAGAAATGAAAAAGATGCAAGAAAAGTATGAAATGACAGCCAACAGCCTGACTGAGGAAAATAACACCTTAAAAAATAGACTAACTCAAATGGCAAAAGAGGCTCAGAAAGGCAATGAGGAGAAGAATGTCTTAAAAAGCTGAATTTGCCAGATGGAAAAAGAATCTCAAAAGCTCACTAAGGAGTTTCATTCCTTCAGAGTTAGATTGGAGCAAATGGAAGCTAGTGACTTTATGAGAAATCAAGATGCTGTTAAACAGATCCAAACAAATGAAAGAATAGAAGGCAATGTGAAATATCTCATGGGAAAAACCACTGACCTGGAAAATAGATCCAGGAGAAATAATTTAAAAATTATTGGACTACCTGAAAGCCACAATCAAAGAAAGAACCTAGAAATCACCCTTCAAGAAATTCTCAAGGAAAATTGCCCTGATGTTTTAGACCCAGAGGGCAAAATAGAGGTTGAAAGAATCCACCAATCACCTCCTGAAAAAGACCCCAAAAAGAAAACTCCCAGGAATATTATAGCCAGGTTCCAGAACCCCCAGATCAAGGAGAAAATACTACAAGCAGCCAGGAAGAAACAATTTCAATATTGTGGAAACACAATCAGAATAGCACAGGACCTGGCAGCTTCTACACTGAGGGATCGAAGGGCATGGAATATGATATTCCAGAGGGCAAAAGAGCTGGGATTGAAGCCAAGGGTCACCTACCCAGCAAATCTGAGTATCTTGTTTCAGGGGAAAATATGGTCATTCAGTGGAATAGAGGACTTTCAAGCACTCTTGAGGAAAAAACCAGAGTTGAATAGAAAATTTGACATCCAGACGCAAGAAGCAAGAGATGCCTGAGAAGGTAATCAAGGAAAAGAAATCAGAAGGAACTTATCAAAGTTGAACTATTTACATTCCTACATGGAAAAACAATAACTGTGTCTGATGAAACCTTTCTCCTTATGAAAATAATTGAAGAATGGTATATGGGCATATGTTTACAGGTATACATGGATAGAGGGCACAGGTTGAATTTGATGGGAAGGGATGATTCTTAAGGGGTGAAGTTAAGAGGTGAGAGAGGAAAGTGGCAAGAGGAGATGGGGAGAGACAGGGTGGGGTAAACTATCTCATGTAGAAGAGGCAAGGGGAGGTGGTTGCAGGGGAGGGGAAGAACAGGAAGGCAAAAAGGCAAAACCATATTCTCATTGAAGTTGGCTCAGGGAGAGAATCACATACATACTAAATGGGATATCTCACCCTGCAGGAGAGTAGGGGAAAGGGGGATAAGAAGGGGGATGATGGAGGGGAGGGCATTCTGGGGGGAGGGGAGGTTGCAAGTACCCACTATCAAAGAGGGACAGGGTCAAAGTAGGGAATGGACCAGGTGGGAGGTGAGATGGGTGGGAGAGAAATATAAGCAGTCTCTTATATAATATATCTACTGTGGTAATGTTTTGCATAGCTATACATGTACAAGACATACTGAATTGCTTATCTTCTCAGAGGGAGTGGGTGACAAGGGAGGAAGGGAATGGATCTGAAAATCTAAGTTTTAAAATTAAATGTTTCATAAGATGTCCAGGCATTGGGGCCCAGAGATTCACCTTGCCCTAATGGCAAAGTCGAAGGGGGTATGGGAGAAGATATGGGAGAGAACAGATTGGATGAGGGGATATCTAGTGGGACTGCTACTCTGGGGTGGTGGGTAGGGAAAAAATGGGGGAAAAAATTGTAACTAAAAATCTGGTGGAAATGAATGGTGTCAACCAGAAGTTAATAAAGCATTTGTTTAAAAAAAAAAAAACAAAGAAATTAGACTGTTGGTAAGACTCTAACATTTACATAAATAACATTTACATAAAACTATCATTTCTAAAGTTTTTCCCTTAAAACAACTCTATGAGGTAAATAGTACAAGTATTTTTTATTCCCTCTTTAAAGATGAGACAACCAAGACTCTTTGAAAACTTAGGTTAAATGCCCAATGGACTTTTTGCCATAAGAGGTAAAGCAGGGACCCATTCAAGTCTTCTAACATCTGGTCCCTGCACTCTTTTCCAGTACACTATGCTGCTTCTTAGGTAAATGTTGGGATTGCCCGAGTCAGTAAATGGTTATGTAATTCAGAAAGTTCCTTAAAGGGAATAAGAGCTATTTTCAATACTTCCTTAATTACTTGGTTTCCATTTTGTAGAAAGGAAAGAGGCAACTCCACATAGACTCACAAAAGTAAAATGGTAGAGCTTTGAAGGCCTTAGCAATCCTCCAGTACAAATCCCCTCATTTTAAAGGGGTGAAAACATGGGCCCAGAAAGATGAAGTGATTTACCCAAAGTCAAGCCATTTAATTAATGTCATCAGAACCAGGACAACACAAATTTTTGGATTCCCAAACAGCACGTTTTCTCAGTACCTACAAGATTTGAAGTTATTTGCAAATAAGAAAACAATTTTTATTATTTAGTTTGAGCTTTTTTAATCCCAGGAAAGGTCTTCCTTACAGAAATGAGCAATTGTTTTAAGTGCTTCAAATGAGGAACACTGGAAATACAGGCTTTTTAAGCTAGCCATCTCCTCCAAAAGGCACTCAGCCTTGGCTTCTCTTCTAGAGTAATTCATTGTATATCCTCCATACAGTCTCATAAAATCCTAAGGCTTCCTCCTAAGCCTATTGAAAGGTTCAAATTAATATGAATTATGAGACTGCCACATTGTTTTGTGTAAAATATAGCAACAAAGTAGGATTTCCTAAATCTTTTCCTGCTAACACATTTGTTCTGACAGGTTCCCTCTTTTCCAAAGTGCCATGGACATTATTTTATTCCACTGCACAGCCCTCTGGGTAGGACTCTGCAGTCTAACTCTCATGGAATGCCAACTACACTCCATAACTCCTAGTAATTGCCTCTTACTTGCCCAAAACACACATATCCATTTCTCTGCTTTCCAGATGCACAGCGCTGCAGTCACAAAGTTTCATTCAGCTTCTCAGACACTGGCACAGCTGAGACTTTATGTAACTCTTAAATCCTATTTATCTAATTATATGTTTCCTGGCAAACCCAATTGTGCCTATAAACTTGTTGCTCAGAAAGAAGGCTATCCCACACTAATTCCAGGTATCCATCAAAATACACAAAATTTAGAAGCCGGATTCCTTGTTCTGAAGCATGGTGTTGATTTCCATTTTTCCATTCAACACTTATCTGCCATGTTACCCAGTAGGTATAAAGTGGTTGTAGGCAGCCATACAATGGAGAAGAGATATTCCTGCATAGCAAATTACAAGCTTATGTTTGACCTGCAGATCCTTAACAGTATCCCCCAAAACACCATCAAGCCCTGTCAGTCACCACACATGTGGAAGATAAAATTTTACATACAGGAAGCAGTTATTTGACCTAAAGCCAGGGGCCTTAATCTAGAGATGCCTATTAGAGAAATTTCTACTAGAGAAGTTAACATCTTTTTTCATTTTTCATGAAAAATAAAGTCTTTTATAGCAGTGGCTAAAAATATGATTCTTAGGATACTAAGGTGGTTGGATGAATAATATAAGATTGTTGAGAGGAGGTAGGAGAGGAACAAATCCAAGTGACCTTTAACTTTATATCTGTGACAGACATATTGCCATAATACAAAAAGGAAAGAAGTAGGAGGAAGAAATTTCTGTAAGAGATGAGAAATATATAGATGGATAAATGTTCTGCTGTTACCACATTATTTGTTAGATTATAATATCCAGTAGAATGAGTCATTTAGCATTATGATCATTTACAAGATGAGGCTATAGAATCTCCTCTCTGGGAGATCTTTCAAATCAAGGTAGATTAAAGAAATGTGCTGCTTTTCCATCATCGTCCCTTTCAATAGCAACCTAATTAGAGAAATGTCTTATAATGGTTACTGAATACATCTTATCTTGTTGTGCCTACCTGAACTCTCTGGGGACAATACAAGAGAAACATTCATTCCTAAAGACACAAAAGGTTATAGGCAAGACAGATGCATATTCAAGATTGAGTACTAACAACTTTCTTTATCTAGTTTGAGGTTCTTTTTAAACACTCCTATACCAGAATCCAAAATTTGGTGAATGACAATTACTCCTTGAATATTTCATTAAAAAGTCAGGAGTGGGGGGGCGGAGCCAAGATGGCGGAATAGAAACAGCTCGTCCAAGCCTCTCTGCCCCCAGATTCTCCACAAACTATGTAAAAAAGGACTCTGAAAATCTTCTGGAGCCCCAGCACCCACAGAACGACACAGAGAAGCTAACCTCCCGCTGAGGACAGCCCAGCACCCTGCAGGAAGGACCAGCGCAGTGGTCTGGGAGCCGGCAGCGCGCAGAGCGCAGGAGCCGGGCCGAGCCCAGGTCCACGTGAGCCGAGGTTTTAGCCCCAGGGCGGCAGGGCCAGCAGCCGGCTGGAGGAACCCCAGAACACCAGGAACTGTGGAGACTCCAGAATTATCAACATAGACTTGCCTAGGACAAAGTAAGAGGTTAGTGTCCTATGGACTTTGGGACCCGTATTTGGGGAATGCGTCAGCTCCCTCCCCTGGGGGCTAGAAGCTGCTGAGGAGACACACCACTGTGTAGTTTTCAGAGGCATTTCCGGCTCCCAGCCTACAAATCGTGGGGAGATCCAGCGATCAGTCTTGGGGGGTAATCGCTCTTGCTTTAACCTCCCTGGATCTGAATTGTGATCTAGGGTGGAAGTCGTGGGTGGGTTTACAGCTTGCCAGAAACGAAAGTTGCCCCCGACACGTTCGGGGCGAAAATTCCTCTATCTGGCCTTAAAGCCATAGTGTGGCAACAAGCCCAAAAGTCAAGTAATTAAGTGGCAACATGCCAAGGCAAAGGAAACAGAAAAATGCAACCCTAGACTCCTATTTTGGGGGCATAGAGCAGGAAAAGGACTGTGAGGTCAGAAGTCCTGCTCCAAAAGCCCCAGGGGAAAACATGAGCGGGTTGCAGGCCATAGAGGACCTTAAGAAGGACTTTAAAAATCAAATAAGAGAAGTGGAGGAAAAATTAGAAAGAGAAATGAGAAGGATGCAGGAAAAGTATGAAATGAGGGTCAACAGCCTGACTGAGGAAAACAACACCTAAAAAATAGACTAACTCAAATGGCAAAGGAGGCCCAAAAGGGCAATGAGGAGAAGAATGCCTTAAAAAGTCGAATTTGCCAGATGGAAAAAGAATCTCAAAAGTTCACTGAGGAGATTCATTCCTTCAGAGTTAGACTGGAGCAAATGGAAGCTAATGACTTTATGAGAAATCAAGATGCTGTTAAGCAGATCCAAACAAATGAAAGATTAGAAGGCAATGTGAAATATCTCATGGGAAAAACCACTGACCTGGAAAATAGATCCAGGAGAGACAATTTAAAAATTATTGGACTACCTGAAAGCCATGATCAAAGAAAGAACCTAGAAATCACCTTCAAGAAATTCTCAAGGAAAATTGCCCTGATGTTTTAGATCCAGAGGGCAAAATAGAGGTTGAAAGAATCCACAGATCACCTCCTGAAAAAGATCCCAAAAAGAAAACTCCCAGGAATATTATAGCCAGGTTCCAGAATCCCCAGATCAAGGAGAAAATACTACAAGCAGCCAGGAAGAAACAATTTCAATATTGTGGAAACACAATCAGAATAGCCCAGGACCTGGCAGCTTCTACACTGAGGGATCGAAGGGCATGGAATATGATATTCCAGAGGGCAAAAGAACTGGGAATGAACCCAAGGGTCACCTACCCAGCAAAACTGAGTATTTTGTTTCAGGGGAAAATATGGTCATTCAGTGGAATAGAGGACTTTCAAGCATTCTTGAGGAAAAAACCAGAGTTGAACAGAAAATTTGACATCCAGACACAAGAAGTAAGAGATGCCTGAGAAGGTAATCAGGGAAAAGAAATCAAAAGGAACTTATCAAAGTTGAACTATTTACATTCCTATATGGAAAAGCAATATCTGTGACTGATGATATCTTTCCCACTATGAAAATAATGGAAGAAGGGGGTGTGGTCATACGAATACATATGTGAATGTGTGTGTAAAAAAAAAAAAAAAAAAAAAGTCAGGAGTGGGATTGGATGGTCTTTTGTTTTAGTCAATATTACATAGGAAACTCTTGATTCAAGAAATGCTTTAAGCATAAAGGACTTGGTTTACTGTATAAAGGTATCATATTTCTATAAGTAAGAGTTCTCACCAAAAAAACCTGTGAAATTTCTTCACCAGCTAGTCAAGTATTTGGTATTTACTCCCTTTCATTCATGAAGGTTGGCCATAATGCCTCAATAAAGAGTTGTATTAATTTAAAAAGTCACCAATTCAATAGCAGCTAAATCACAGAGTCCTAATATACTGTGAGTAGGAGTTCTATCATACTGTGTCTGGCCATCTATCAGCATGACAGATAATTTGAAGTTCCTGTTAGGATAGTATGCATAGCATCCCTTGCTGCTCTTTTGTTATAATTCCCTGGTATTGTCTGCTCTGCACCTGTCATTGGTGAAATCTTCATTGTCTGTCCTGTCCTCTGCTCAGTGGGCTTCTTCTAGGTGTAGCATTGTCAGCAAATAAAGTTTGTTCCAAGCCTTCTAGATGTAAGTAAACAAATTTCCAGGGAACCAAGGAATGTTCTGTATAATAATTATAGCTCTTCCAGCAATAATGTACGAAATCAGGAACTCCCTCCTCTTCAGGTTTGTCTCCTTGTTTTATAGATCTGCCTCTGCATACACAAAGGTTCACCGAGGTATTGGGGTCACTCTATCTCTTCTCAGGATGGAACACCTCATTCTCCCCTTTGCAGTGTAACTTGAACCCTGGTCTACAGAAGAGTGAGCAACACTCTCTATTAAAAGACAAAATGACTGAATAATAACTCCCCACGCTAGTGTTCAGCCTACCTTATGTATTCATAATAGACTTATGGAGATTAACTTTAAAGATTATCCAATTCAAGTACCACCTCTTACACATACTGGCTATTTGTAACTAGCAACTGGGCAGGTAACTTAAATTCTCAATGCCACACACAGTTCTCTAAGATTAAAATGCAAAGCAGTTACTCATCTATACCTGTGTTGGGAGTTTCATCACTGTTACCTATTGTCAATGAAATCAGGTATCCAAATGAAAAAAATAAATAAATCCTTAACATAGTACTTCCAATTTGTCCAAAAGTTATTAAGACTAATAAGACAACCCCAGCTGTCCCTTGATTTACCATCATGAGGCACTGGGTAGCAAATATTAACACCTCTAGTGCTGTCGATGACAAGTACAGATCACTACTTCCCAAAGGTAAATGAAGCTGTGGTCAAAAGTAGTACTTAATGTATGTCCCAGAGAGCTACCTGCAATTCATCTAAGTCAACAAGAGTAAGGAAGATGGGAGAACTCAAATTCCCTGCTCTAGCTAAGCAGAGCAGAGCTACATATAAAAACCACATTAGTGAAGAAATATTTTTTCAGATTTCTTTGACAGTGAAAACTGTTCAAATCATTGGCAAACACATATATATGCATGCCCACTTACCACACCCCCTCCTTGAAAAGTTTGCTTCTCATCTTTTTTGCTATCATGCTATTCTGGCTACATAACAATCTTTTGCGATTTTTGGAGGGCAATTGGGGTTAAGTAACTTGCCCAAGGTCACACGGCTAGGTTTTTCGTTTTGGGTGTGCGTTAAGTGTCTAAGGCCTGATCCGAACTCAGGTCCTTCTGACTCCAGGGCCGACACTCTGCTCACTGCGCCACTTAGCCACCCCGCTACATAACAATCTTAATTGCCCAATCAATTGAGGCATAAAAGACTCAACTATAGCATGGATCAATGAAATCATTCACTGACTCACCATCTTACTATGACAGATGATGAATCAAGCTACATCCACCCTTGTTAAAATACCTTAGGAAAAAAGTATTTGCCTGATACTCAAGGATATTGGAACCCTTCACTACCTGCCATTGAACAATGCTAAAAGTTATTCCTTTCTTATCAAGAAATCTATTCACAGGGGCAGCTAGGTGGTGCAGTAAGAGTGCTGGCCTCGGAGTTGGGATGACCCGAGATCGAATCTGGCCTCAGAAAATGAGCACCCAAACACAAATAATGACTGGCCATGTAACCTTGAAAAGTTACTTTAAATTGCTTTAAAAAAAAAAATAAATCTATTCACCACAAGTCAAGCATTCATCTCTAGACTGACACTGCCCCTAGCATTAGTAATGGAAGAAACTTGTCCTCATAAACTCGGCTGATTAGAAGTCATTTGAATTGATAACTGTACCCATGACTGACCTGACCACTATGTGTGCTATGATGGACAAAATCAGTTTCGAGGAACTCCAACTTTGAATCTTTTTGGTAACAAATAGAAGTGTCTTTCAAGTCCTGATGAGCTTTTCAAAGCTTTGCTGTGACACGTCTCTTGTGTAGCAGTGGCCTCCACTTGCAAAGCACTTGGGAAAATGCTGTGAGTTGATGTTCTTTTTTTGTATGTATCTATCATTACCCACTAGCCAGTCACATCCCACACTCCATCCCTAAGGAGAAGCCTTATGTTATAACAAATATGTATAGTCCAAGCAAAACAATCTCCATATTGGTCATGCCAGAGGATGTATATAAAATCCTGCGTCTCTGATCCATTATTTCTTTGCTTTGTGCTTGTTGATGGTTGTCAAGTTCATAAGAAAAGGGGAAAAATAAATGCTGCTAGTCCCTCCTGAAATCAATCAGAAATTTTTAATATTTGAAAGTAGCCAGTACCATGAGCCTCCCGTGTACATGATTCGAGGTCAGAAAACTCCAGATAGAAGTGCTGAGCTCTGAAAATTTATCTAAAAATGAATATTCTTTCTTTCCTCACAGAGAAACCATATAGTATAATGAAATGATTAGTGGAATTGAGGATTTTATTTTGGGATCTTGAGGAAGTCCTCTCACTTCTTTAGGGTTCAGTTTTCTCATTTGTTGTTGTTGTTTGTCCTTCGTACCCAAAAGGACCAAAATGACAATTGACTCTCAAATAAATTGGATTTAAATGAGGCTGAGTTCCTTGAAGTTGTCATCAGAGTCCAGTGGCAAGTAAACTATAGATAATGGTACTTATGCCATTTATATCACAGGGTTGTGGGATTTTATAAATCTTGTGAACTGTAATGCTGCTGTCCAGTTGTGTCTGACTTGTAATAATCCCATTTGGGGTTTTCTTGGCAGAGATGCTGAAATGGGTTACCATTTCTTTCTCCAACTCATTTTACAGATGAGGAAACTGAGGCAAACAAGATCAAGTGAGTTGCCCAGGGTTATACAGCTAGTAAGTGTCTGAGGCTGAATTTGAACTCAAGAAGAGTCTGACTTCAGGCCCAGCAGTCTATCCCCTGCCGCAACCTAGCTGCCCTTATAAACTATGAAATATATACTTGCCAGATACTATTATTTCCTTCTTCAAATCTGGTTCATAAGCAATCCTCTTTACTTTTCCAAAATACATTTCAAGCAAGAAGCCCCACTCCTTTCCAAAAAGAGCAGATATGGGGGTTTCCAGCATGTGATCACCAAGCAGTACTCCTCACCAGCAGAAGCAAGTGAGCCGCTACATTGTATTTCATTTCTTTTTACCTTCTCTCTAAAAAGCTTTTTATGTAATCCCTGTCCATATGGATGATATGGGCCTGGCCAGTCAGTCCAATTATCAAAAAAGAAGGCAACTCTATATGGTGGAAAGAGTTTGAGATTTGGAACACAGAGAATCTGTGGGTCCTCAAACTAGTCACAAATTTATCTAGACTTCAATTTCCCTTATTTAATTAGGGAATTTTTGGAATAAATGACCTCCAAAGCTCATTCTAACTTTAGGTCCTGGGTAATGTTGAGTCATTTGTTATTCAAAGATGAACATTTTTAAAGAGGAGAGTAAAGATTTGAGTAGATATTTATGCTCTCATTTAAATATATTTTCTCCTTGTTTATCTTCTTTTTTTTTGAAGTTGTTATTATATTGCATTCTTTATTTATTGTACATGAGCTTATAAGTCTTATAAGTCTTATATATTATATATATTATAAGACTTATAAGTCTTCCCCTATTTCTCTAAGTACCTGAATATTTATTTCTTTTTTTTTTTTTCGATTAAACAAATGCTTTATTAACTTCTGGTTTACATCATTCATTTCCACCAGATTATGAGTTACATTTTTCCCCCATTTTTCCCTACCCACCACCCCAGAATAGCAATCCCACTAGATATCCCCTCATCCAATCTGCTCTCTCCCATATCTTCTCCCATACCCCCTTTGACTTTGCCATTAGGGCAAGGTGAATCTCTGAGCCCCACTGCCTGGACATCTTATGAAACATTTGATTTTAAAACTTTGATTTTCAGATCCATTCCCCTTCTCCCTTGTCACCCACTCCCTCTGAGAAGATAAGCAATTCAGTATGTGTTGTACATGTATATCTATGCAAAACATTACCATAGTAGATATATTGTAAAAGACTGCTTATATTTCCCTCCCACCTCTCTCACCTCCCACCTGGTCCATTCCCTACTTAGATCCTGTCCCTCTTTGATAGTGGGTACTTCTAACCTCCCTTCTCCCCAGAATGCCCTCCCCTCCATCATGCCCCCCTATCGTCCCCCTTTCCCCTACTCAGGAGAGTGAGTGAGGGTAAGATATTCCATTTAGTATGTGTGTGATTCTCTCCTTGAGCCAACTTCAATGAGAATATGCTTTTGCCTTTTTGCCTTCCTGTTCTTCCCCTCCCCTGCAACTACTTCCGCTTGCCTCTTCTACATGAGATAGTTGCCCTACCCTGTCTCTCTCCATCTCCTCTTGCCACTCTCCTCTCTCACCTCTTGACTTCACCCCTTAAGAATCATCCCTTCCTTGGGGCGGCTAGGTGGCACAGCGAGCAGAGAGCCAGCTCTGGAGCCAGAAGGACCCGAGCTCGTATCCAGCCCCAGACACCCAACACACAAACAAAAACCCAGCCACGTGAACCTGGGCAAGTCACCCAACCCCAATTGCCCTCCAAAAAAAAAATAATAATAATCATCCCTTCCCATCAAATTCAACCTGTGCCCTCTATCCATGTATAACTGTGAACATATGCCATGTACCCTTCTTCAATTATTTTCATAATGAGAAAGGTTTCATCAAACACAGTTATTGTTTTCCATGTAGGACTGTAAATAGTCCAACTTTGATAAGTTCCTTTTGATTTCTTTTCCTTGATTACCTTCTCAAGCATCTCTTGCTTCTTGTGTCTGAATGTCAAATTTTCTATTCAACTCTGGTTTTTCATCAAGAATGCTTGAAAGTCCTCTATTCCACTGAATGACCATATTTTCCCCTGAAACAAAATACTCAGTTTTGCTGGGTAGGTGACCTTGGGTTCATTCTCAGTTCTTTTGCCCTCTGGAATATCATATTCCATGCCCTTTGATCCCTCAGTGTAGAAGCTGCCAGGTCCTGGGCTATTCTGATTGTGTTTTCACAGTATTGAAATTGTTTCTTCCTGGCTGCTTGGAGTATTTTCTCCTTGATCTGGGGATTCTGGAACCTGGCTATAATATTCCTGGGAGTTTTCTTTTGGGGATCTTTTTCAGGAGGTGATCTGTGGATTCTTTCAACCTCTATTTTGTCCTCTGGGTCTAAAACATCGGGGCAGTTTTCCTTGAGAATTTCTTGAAGGGTGATTTCTAGGTTCTTTCTTTGATCATGGCTTTCAGGTAGTCCAATAATTTTTAAATTGTCTCTCCTGGATCTATTTTCTAGGTCAGTGGTTTTTCCCATGAAATATTTCACATTGCCTTCTATTCTTTCATTTGTTTGGATCTATTTAATAGTATCTTGATTTCTCATAAAGTCACTAGCTTCCATTTGCTCCAGTCTAACTCTGAAAGAATGAATCTCCTCAGTGAGCTTTTGAGATTCTTTTTCCATCTGGCAAATTTGGCTTTTTAAGGCATTCTTCTCCTCATTGCCTTTTTGGGCCTCTTTTGCCATTTGAGTTAGTCTATTTTTTAAGGTGTTGTTTTCCTTAGTCAGGCTGTTGACTGTCATTTCATACTTTTCTTGCATCTTTTTCATTTCTCTTCCCAAATTTTCCCCACTTCTCTTATCTGCTTCTTAAGGTCCTCTATGGCCTGTAGCCAGCTTGTATTTTCATTTGGGGCTTTTGGTGCAGGAGTTCTGACCTCACAGTCCTCCTCCATGCTTTGAGCCTCTTTGCCCCTAAAATAGGAGTCCAATGTTGAACTTTTCTGTTTATTTTGTTTCGTTTGCCTAGGCATATTGCCACTTAATTACTTGATTTTGGGCTTGTTGCCACAGTAGGACTCTGCCACCAGACAGGGGAGCTTCCGCCCAAACGTGGGGTCTTCACAACTTCTGCCAGTTGGGTGGCCTCTGTAAAGCCTCCACCCACTCTGGCAAGTTGGATACCCACCCCAAACTTCCCCCCCAGACCACAATCCAGATCCAGGCAGTTTAAAGCAAAAGCGATTAACCCCCAGACTGATTGCTGGATCTTCCTACAGTTCGCAGACCAGGAGCTAGAGCCACTGCTGATGCTGCAAAATGGCTTCTGTGCAGCAGTTTCTTCAGCAGCTTTTTGCCCCCAGGGGAGGAAGCCACGTGTTCCCCAAATACTGGCCCCAAAGTCCATAGGGCACTAACCTCTCACTTTGTCCTAGGCATATCTGTGCTGATAATTCTGGAATCGCCACAGTTGCTGGTATTCTGGGGTTCCACCAGCCCGCTGAAGGCCTGGCCGCCCTGGGGCTAAAACCTTGGACCTGGGCTAGGCTCTGCGGGCTGCACTGTAGGTTCCCAGCCCGCTGGGCTGCCTGCTCTCAGAGTGCTGCGCTGGCTGCTCCCTACAGGGCTGCTGGGCTGTCCTCAGCAGGAGGTTAGCTTCTCTGTGCAGTTCTGTGGGTGCTGTGGCTCCAGAAGTTGTTAGGAGCTCCCTTTCACATTGTTTGAAATTTGTGTGGGGCCTTGTTTATCTTCTAATGAAGGATTTATCCTGCATGTTCCTTCCCTGGGGACAGTCCTTCCTTCCTATAAATGGTTTTTTACCATGTTTTCTTTATTTTTTATTATCAATATGTTGAATACATATATATATATAATGTATATATACATACATACATACATGTATATATAAAATTTCACCCATTCAATCTAGTCTTCCTTTCTTATACATATTTGTTCTGTACTTTTTTATAAATAGGAAAGCACATATATGTGTATGGAAAGAAAAAAGAACTGACTATTAATGTGTTTTCGCATGTTTCGGTGAAGCTTGTACATACCTCAGTTTGCACCTGGAATTTGAAAGTGCACATCTGTCTTTGAGAGTCAGCATGATTGTAGGGCATGGCATCATGGACCTCTTTGGCAATCTAGTGAAGACTATGGACTCCTTCTCAGAATCATGTTTTTAATATATAAAATACATAGGACTACAAAGGAAACTTCTTACCCTGAAGTGAAGACATAAATTTTTTCTCCATCCAAATTTATGGACCACCTGAAATCTATCCATAGAGCCAGCCTGTTCATGTCCTGCGCCTGACACACCATGGCCATGTGACCCTAAACAACTTATCCTAACCTCTTAACGCTCTTTATATTTCTGCAAGACTAGAAATTGTAGAGAAGGCATCAGCCTACATTAGTAGGTAGAGTTTCTTCACCTCGGAATTCCTTATACCTATGAAGTAACAAGTACAATCCCTATCCCTAGATTAGCCTTTAATATTCAAAAGCCTAACGAACCCCTTCTTTGCCCTAATCCTCAACAGAATCTCTGCTAGTAATTTCTTAAAATGAGGTCTTAGCATAATAGAAGAAAAATTATATACAGTTATCCCTTCCACATTACAACTTTCTCCATCGTATATCACAGGTTGGCATAAGAAATTAAATGGGACTTTTGGGAGTTTTGCAGAAGCCACAGATGATACAGAAAAATACTTAGCCCAAATTTTACAATAAGTACTGTAAACACCCCATAAAAGAAAAGGAAAATATTCAGACTTCACACAGTAGCAAATATTAGCCAAAAAAAAAGAAGAAGAAAGAAAGGAAAGGAAAAAAGCACAGTACATGGTACAGCTTGAGGGCCAAAAACTTTTACATAGATTTTTCCAGATTGAAGGGGCACATGCTAACCACCACAATGTGGAAGAGATAACTGTGCATGAATAGTGCTCCTTTTTAACAGAAAAAGGCATAAGGAGTAAAGGTTCTTTTGAAGACTCATATATTAATTCTCTAAGACAATTTGCTTTAACCAAGTGATCCCTCAAAAGAGAGATTTTGCACTATGAGGCCCAGTTACAAATGCTACTTCTAGCCTTATGACTAGTCCACATTATCAATGTGGGCACAGAGCTTTGTGTAGTGGGTAGTAATGACAAAAGGTTTTCATAAGATCTTTGTGGAAACTTATTGTCCCTGCTTTGGAAAGGTGACGTGAAATTGGAAAGCTTCAATTAAAAGAGCAGAAGTGGAAACCAAATTATAGGACTTTGTCAGCCCGGGGAAATGTCCCTAAATGAGGACTATTATTAGGAATTCAATAACTTCAAGAGTTTTGTAATCAGAATGCATGAGGTATATATGTATGTGTGTGTTTTTTAATAGAAAATAACTATTTCCCAACTTAAAGCACTCTAACCCCACCCCCTACACATGCTCAGCATGTGTTTGTCACTTAGCAAACTAAGCCACATCTGTAACTATCCAGTCTGTTAATTGTTTCTATATTCATCCCAAAATAAAGAGGCAGAGATCACTGCTACTCTGTATTGGGCATTTTCCCTTGTAACATTGTCAGCCATTTTCAAAGTATGATCCATCACCCTCTGGGGGACCACCCTTTCAGAGGGTCTACAAGGTCAAAACTATTTTCATATTAACACTAAGATGTTATCTGCCTAGTGAAATATCCCCCCCTCTTTCCAACTACCTATCTGTGTGAGGCTGGACATTCTTCATATACTTCAACTAAAACAACATATCACAACAGATTGAATATGAAAATTCAGGTGTCTTCTATTAAGCCGGTCATTAAAGAGATTTCGAAAGTATGTAAAAGAATGCCACTCTTCTCATTTTTTCAGGAAAAAAAATGCAGTTATTTTTCATAAAGAATATATTATGTCAATATGTAATTAATTTGTTATTGTTATTTTAAATCAACTGATAAATATTCTAAAATTATCCATTTTAGTTTCTAATATAGTTAAATATTGATAGATTTAACCCCTCTAAACAAAAAGTTTTTTGAGTCCTCAATGATTTTCAAAGATATAAAGATATCCTGAGACCAAAAAGTTTGAGAGCTGCTATTATAAATAAAGTCAAGTTTCCCTGTTCAGTCCTCTTCCATTGCTTCATTAGTCAAGTCATTAGTGGTAGGGAATTTATAAGTAATACTGTCATAAACTCTATAAAGTCTTCAAAAACAGTCTTGCCACTTTCCCATGCTTTTTTGATAATTTTTTTCCATTCCCAGTTATATTCCTTTGTAGGATATAGGGTCATGAACCTATGCTATAGTCAATCTTGCCTTCTGAAAGAAGCTTTTCCCAGTCTTCTCCCACTCCCAACCCTCACTGAAAATGGAAAATTACCTTCACAGTATACACAGTAGATACCTTGTGTATACGAAACTGTCTGTGTTCATGTTGTCTGCTCCCTTAGACTCTGAGCTGAGATTAAGGACTGCTTTTGCCTTCTTCCAGCTCCATTGTTTAGCACAGTGCTTGACAGTAGATAAATAAATGCTTGTTGACTGATTGACTGAATGGAGTTATTTCAATTCAGTTCAATAAACATTTATTAAGCACCTGCTATGTGCCAATAACAGTGCTAAACAATGGATATACAAATAAGAAAAAGAAAAAGGCAGTCCCTGCCCTGAAGGAGCTTACAATTGAATAGGGAAACCTCTACTAGATAGAGATAGGCACATAAGTTCTGTTGACTTGCTTCCCACTTTACTGGGTGAACTTACAAAGGTTTATCTTAAGAAGATCATCATTGTCAACTGTGTTTGAAAACAAAGTTTAAATGGTAATGTAAGGGAAAACAACAGTGAAAAACTTCAGAACCCTGATCTGTGAAATGACCAGTCATTCAATCAACAAGCATTTATTATGTACCTATTATTTACCAAGCATAATGCTAGGTTCTTGGGATACAAATACAAAAGATACATAGGCAAATCATTTAACTTCTCTCTGCTTCAGTTTCCTCATTTGCAAAATGTGATTAAAATAGAATGGGGGCGGGGCGGCTAGGTGGTGCAGTGAATAGAGCGCAGGCCCTGGAGTCAGAAGGACCTGAGCACCCACGCATAAATAATGACTAGCCTTGTAACCTTGAGCAAGTTACTTAACCCCAATTGCTTTAAAAAATAAAAATAAAAAAAAAATAGAATGGGGGGCAGGGGACTGGGTGGTGCAGTGAATAGAGTACCAGCCCTGGAGTCAGGAGAACCTGAGTTCAAATTCAGCCTCAGACACTTAACACAAAACTAACTGTGTGACCTTGGGCAAGTCAACCCCAATTGCCCTACCTTCCCCCACTCCAAAAAGCAAAAAAAAAAAAGCGCCTACCTCACAATGCAGTTGTGACTATAAAATGAGATACTATTTGCAAAGCACTTTGCAAATGTCAAAGTCCTCTACAAATGTTAGCTATTATTATATGTAAATATAGTCCCTGTTCCTCTCAGTAATGAGGGCACTGATAATTGGAGCCTTTTGAAAAGGAGGTAGCACTTGAATTGAACCTTCCTTAGGGGTTCTAAGAGATGGAGGTAAAGAGGAAGAAGTTCTAGGTATGGAGAATGGTATATGCAAAGAAGAAAAGATGGAATATGTTCAGTCTTGTATGGGGAATGCAAGTAGACCATTTAGGTTGGAAGAGCAAGTGAATGAAGAGTGACAGGCAATCAGCCTAGACAAAATAGGTAGGCATGAAAGATGGGCACACAGTAGAAGTAATTGTGGACTTCAGATCGATAAATAGGGTTGATATGAACGAGTACAAGGAAATGTAGGAATCCTAGGGATTCTGAGCAGGGTAGCAAATTGTCAGATCCCTCCCAGTAGTGATGGTAATGTTGATTGGATTTTACCCCAGAGAAAGGGACAAAAGTTAGAGTGGTGCACACAGACCGGCAGAGCAGTTGGCAAGATGCCCAAAGTAGATTGGCACTAGTGTCCTCGTTGGTGGAATGAGGCTTGCTCCTTCAGACATCACCTTTATTTTGCTTGTTTTATATGTTTTAAGGTAGAGTCCATTAGACTCTGAGCTCCCTATGAGCAGGGATTACTTTTTTGCTTTTCTTTGTATGTCCAGCACTTACCACAGTCCCTGGCACATATAGTAGCTACTTAATAAATGCTTGTTAATTTGACTTGGCTATAGTGGGAGGAGAGAAGTCATTGGGGAATAAAAATAATATAAAAAAGAAAATATCATTAGTAAAAGATTTCAAAAGAATATAAAGGTGAATAATGTTTTCATAAGTTTATATGTGACCATAAGCCTCTCTCTGAATCCCATGGCACAGAACTAAAAAAAAAAAAAGTTTGTTTTTTAAGTCAATTCAGAAAATATTAAGTGTATACTATGTTCAAGGCACTATTCAAGGTACTAGTGCTGAGCCTTAAGGATCATTTCCCCTCCCCTGTCAAATAAATAAATAAATAATAACAAAGTTCTGTGGTTAAGGACCTTAACATCTAATTTGGAATGAAAGGGGAGTCAGGAGTCA
Source organism: Gymnobelideus leadbeateri (assembly GCA_011680675.1). Lineage (NCBI taxonomy): Eukaryota > Metazoa > Chordata > Mammalia > Diprotodontia > Petauridae > Gymnobelideus > Gymnobelideus leadbeateri. The sequence continues at coordinate 172,289 of WOXC01011817.1, forward strand.
GAGGCATGAATGTGATGGGAGGGGAAATAGTGGAAATTCAAAGAAAAAGTCCTAGAGAAGATCTTCAAGATAGCTGAGGGAGAAAGTCGAAGGGGGTATGGGAGAAGATATGGGAGAGAGCAGATTGGATGAGGGACTGCTATTCTGGGGTGGTGAGTAGGGGAAAAATGGGGGGAAATTGTAATTCAAAATCTGGTGGAAATGAATGATGTAAACCAGAAGATAATAAAGCATTTGAAAAAATAAAATATTTGCAAAGAGAAAAAAAAAAGATAGCTGAGGGAGGAAAGATCAATTCTTTTAACTGGAAGAGACATTAGGGACTTCTTCCTAGAGGAGGTGGCCTCTTAGTAGAACCTTAAAGAAAAAGGAGATACCTTAGTAGACACAGATGGAAATCCTTTCCAAAATTTATCAGAGGGCATGAACAAACGAATGGAGTTGAGAGAAGAGGAAGGAGAATGTCTACTAAGGCTGGAATGTAGATGACATAAAATATGACATGAGATGATGTTGGAAAAGTTAGTTGGAGCCAGATCTCAGAGGGTATTAAATGCCAATATCAAGAGTATATTTTATTTGGTAGGCAATGGGAGGTCACTAAAGTGTTTTGTTTTGTTTTTTATTTTCACTTTTGTAGATTTACATGATGCTAACAGTCCCACAGGAAAAGATCTGGTGGCAGTGAAAGGGATACACTGGAGTAGAGATGCAGTGAAAGTCACCATACTAGTTAGATGGTTTTTGCATAGTGTAAGGGAAAAGAGATGAGAGCTTGAAGTAAAATGGTTGCAATGAAAATGATCAGGAAGAGATAGATTCAGTCAGTAAAATATATAAAGATTCTCTTGTTAAAGTAGTCTTCTTCCACAGTTTAAAGCTTCTTGGCTTTTGAGTTTTGCAGAAATATGATAAATACATTCTGTCTTGCAGCTCATACTCACAGCCATAAGTGACTGGAAAGGGAAACCTTTCTAGACATGTTATAATCAAACCTTCATTTTGGGCTTTGTGAGAACACGAAAAACAGATGCAACAAGAACTTAAGGATAAAATATTCTACTGAAAACCACCATTTTCCAGAACCTATGAGCTTATTCTTACCCTATTTATTCAAGATCTGGCATATGAGAAATGGAAAGGTAAACTCCCATCACTGTGCCAGACCAGGAGAGAGGGACTAATTTTAATAAATCAGGATGAAACATGAAAATGTCAACTTAATCAAGCATTTAAATTTTATTAATCAAGCCTAATTTTTATGAGTGCAAATAATCACTGAAGCTGGACAAATTTGTTCTAGATTGCATCAGAAACATAATTTTAATATTTAATGGGCTGATGAATTTAAATGGAGAATTATCTTTATGAAACATGTTCTTCATAATTTGCCATTAAATGAGAAATAAAAAATATCAACATAAATCTTACATAAAGGTTATTTAACTAAATGTTGGTACTATAAATATTATAAATGCATTATGCCCTAATTTAGCACAGTATACTACATAAAGAAGAAATGTTAAGTTGACTAGCTGGTCTTTTCCTAGACTGAAGAGAGCTGCTTTCTGTTATGGGGAAACTCATGACAACTGTTAAGCAGGTTTTGCCTGAAGTTTCATTATAATCATTAACATTCTAGCTTTTATACTGGTATCCAACAGAGAAATTCACTCTAGTCTTGGTGGGGCATTGTAGGTCTGAAACCAACAGTATCTCCTTTCGGGGATTAGGCATTTTTTTATGGAGAAAATCATAATCTTTTTCATTTATTATTCCTAGGAATAAGGGCTTAAGGGAAGAACAGAAGTCTTCTGGTTGCATAATTTTTTGACATTCAAAACATACTCCATTTTTAAAGTTAAAATTTTTACAAAATGTTCTCATGATGCCTCAAAATATTCTAGGCAAAGGAAAAAAAAATCATTGTCAGAAAATTTTCTCACTGCAACTTTTTTTTCCCTACACAAATCACTTAAGGATTGGGCTTTTTTAAAAAGAACTTTTATAGACCTTAATGCAGCCCAACAAATTGTTGTGGTCCTATAAGCACAACATTAATTTCGAACAAAGATAAATGGTCTATTGTTTTCAAATCAACTCTTGGAAGGCCCAAACTATACAAAAAAGAGTATTTCAGAAATGCTTTCTATCTAATACATGAGCAAATTGATACATTTTTTCCTGAAAAGAATTTCTTGGTTGCAAAGTTTCCAATAGTTAGAAATATTTCTGATTTGATCATAACAAAATATATAAAGGAATACATATACATCAGAAGATGGACACACATTTTAGAGAAGGCTTATGTCCAAGTGCTTATCGTGCCTGTCTGAAAGTTTTTGATACAAATAAGGCATAATTTAGAAATTAAGTAGTATTAAGACTGTTAGTTTTAAGCCATATAAAATGGGGCCCTTTCTGCCATAAAGTCACAATTGAATGAAATTCTCGTCCTTGCTTAAAATAACTTGCCTTGAGATAGTTGTTTTCAATTTTATTTAAATGAAAAAATGCTGTTAATTTAGTAAAAATATTCGGTCAGCAAAAATTATTAAACTTGGTTGAATAAAAGAAGTCAATGATTGACATAATCACCTTTTAATTCTATTAGAAAACGCTAAGTTTTAACTTTTCTGGTTGACAAAATAATGTAGGAAAACATTACTATTATAAAAGCTTATTGTAGGTATGGCTTGAGTATATTTGCTTTTTTTCTACTAAACTAAATTAAAAAAACAAAACAAAACAAGTACAATCTCCTAAAGGCAGCGGCATCAGAATTTTGCCTGGAAGTAAAAAAACAAAACAAAACAATAACAACAACAACAAAATAAAATAAAATAAAATAAAATAAACCAAACCAAAAAACCAATACAGCATCATGCCTTTAGATGGAGACATAGTTCAAATAAACGCAAGTACCCTGTTCACAGAGCTTTGTGTAAATATAAGGACAATTATTTAGGAGCAATGACGATGGAAAATGAAAAGAAATACACTTAAGATGATTATACTTATTATATAATTTTATTAGTTATTATTTAGCCTATCTTTAACTGCTGAGGTATTTGTTTTTTCTGTATTAAGCTGACACTTAAAAGAAAAAAAGGTTCTGTGCTGTTGGCCAATAAAGTAAATTTACTGTCCTGGCACCTTTCAGCAAAACATATTATTCTGCATATAAGAATTCTGTTGTTGATGATTCAGAGTACAGGGCTGCATGTAATCAGTGGCATGCATCAAATGGCATCTGATAGCCACATTAAAGCCACATTTCCTATTAAGAATCAGACTAAATTACAACATGAGCACTTCCCAGAATGAGCCAAGGAAATGCATTCTGCAAGGAGAAATAATTGTATTTGAGTGTCTCTGTAAAAATCAGGAAGTCTTTTAGCAGTAAAGTACTAATGCTTTTCTTTTTTTTTTTCATCTGCCTTCTTTTGTACTGCAATATATTCCCTCTTACTGGCAAGCCTATCACACTAATTATTATTACATCTAGTGGTTCAGTTATCTTGATGACTACTGTAGCTGAAATGTTCCAAGGTCAAATCCTTAATAGTGTGAATCAAACTAAGCGGCCATCATCCATGCAGTTGTTTTTGAGAGATACCAGATGAGAACTTACATTGCAGACCTGTTTATGATTCTTATTTTTATTGTAAATGCAGTATGAATTTTGCGCATGGTTTAATTGAACTATTCATTTCATCAGAGTTCCTCCTCAAAAGTCAGGCAAGAAGCAGGTGTCTTGATGGGGAAATGACCAAATAAACACAGTTATAACAGGCTTATTGACTAGGAAAGTCTTCGGCTTGACCCCAGGTACTTTCAAGTGACCTGAAATAGTCTGAGTGGTTTAATGCATCCTCTCAATCCATACACATTCAATAATTTTATATTACATTTACACACAAGTATAGTAAATCCATTGACACACAAATGCATGTTGTGGTTAAGCTATGTGCAGACAGAGTGAACTAAATGAACTCCAGGCTATGCTGAAGAATACCATTCTCACAAAATTCCTTCGTATCTAAACAGTGAGCATATTCATTTAATTTATAACATTCCCAAATTTTACAACTATGTACATTTGATGGTCTGTATTTGCCACATATAAAATCTCTTTCCTGTGAAACAATTTTTCTTTGATTTAGAAAAAAAGAACATCAGTTAAATACATCTGGAAAAAGTGCTTTCCTCTTTCCTTCAGCTGTTGTTTCTTTACATGCTCTCCTACAATAAAATGATTTGAATTGTGTTTGTGTTCACTAAGAACATAGCAGAATACCCATTTAATACACAGATTATTTCTGCTGGGAAAAGTGAGACAGACAGACAGCAAGACAGAGACAAAAGAGAAAAAGAAACTCATGGTTTCCACTCCCACAGTCCCGCCCCCCCACTCCACATTCCATGCTTGTAATGTGGTTGAACCAGAATGAACATGTCCTTTCCTAAGATATCCAAAATGGAATGATCTTAAGGAGCACTTCCTTGTGACACTTTTCACTTAAAGAATGCAAATTTAGGAGAGGACTTTTTCCTGAAAAAAAATCATAACAGAAGGATTTTAAAGATTATTCATAGATCTTATGACTATTTTGTCTCTAAGTTTAAAAAATATTTTAATACACGTCTAAAGTGATATTAAGGAACTGGTATTGGAGTCTCTTACATTGGTCATGGGAGTTACTTTTATCCACCTCCTTCAGTTTTTTCCTCAGTCTCATCCTCTCTCACAGCTTTCCCTTTCACAATTTTTTTTTTCTCATGGAACGATACTAAAGAAATTGTCAAATTTTTTATTTGAGTTGTCAACTTCATTTCTCAGGCTTTCCATTAAAATTAAGGCTTATTCCTTTGAAAAATAGGAAGTATTGGCTAAACTGGAATACCATGAAAATGATTGCTAACAAGGGATGCTCCAGCTCAGGTCACAGGCTATATTTCTGGATGCAAACTGATTTAATTTTAAGGAACCTTTTCATTTGTTGTCAGAAGTTCTGCTATGCACATATTTTTTTGACGAGCAACTATTTTTAGACAGATGTTGAGAACAAAAGAAGAAATATTTTACTTTAATTTTAAATGTTCTCTGCCTGTTTGGCCATAATATAGCTGCCATACCACATTTGAGGCCTTCTACGTGTGTTTTTTAAAATGTCATCTGTATTAGTATTACATTCAAGGAATAGTACCAAGAATCAGTTTCTTTCAAGACCTTCTTCCACTGTGTGGCATATAAGTATGTGACAAGTGACATTACAGAAGGTCATGTCACTTTTAACTGCTTGCATTAGATCTTTCTGATTTCCCTGGTGCCCTTCCTTTGTTTGATTAATGCTACTTGATTTCAAGCAAGGTATCAGGAAGCATAATTTGGAGAGAAAATTCGAGAGAGGTTCTAAGATTTTTCCCCCTGAAAACTTGTATGTGTGTATATATATGTATATATATATATATATATATACATATATATATATATAAAGATATATATATACACATATGTATATATATATATGTACACACATACACACACACCTTATTTAACATAATTCCATTGTTATTGGGAAATAGCATTCCTCCTTCAAAGAAATGCCACATTTTTGTAGTATCACTGCTGGCAAAGGTTTGGTCAGTTTTTAATGTATTACTAAAACCAAACTAGGTATGTAGTGATTATTTCAGGTTTATTTAAAGAGGAAAAGCTTGGAATCTGAGAATGGCAATCCTTGTTTTTCTTAGCAAAGTATTTAACTCAAGTACTCTACTTGTAAATGGCAGATGCTATTTGAATTCTCAGGACAAGGTCACAGTTTTGTACAATCATTAAATGTAGTGGTTATTCTCCAGGGCCTATTCTGTGGTCTGTTTGGAAGAGCTCAGCTTGTTAATTCTATAGTTACCTAGTGTTGATTTAGCCCAGGTTTTGGACTACAAAGGAAGTTAAGGAAAATCCTTAGCCTCTGAATCACTTTTTTCAAGATACCAGAAAAGCCCAGAGATCCGTTATTAATAACCATATTTCTATCCTGAAGTCTCTAGATTACTGAAATTTTGGGCCAACAGCCCTTGTGTCTTTCAGAAATTTGAACGCTCGGCTCAGAAATGGGGGAAGGAGGGGAATTAGTATTGTGGTTAATTGTGAAAATCTAATTGTCTTCTTTTCAAGGCACTTCAAACTTTACCTGGGCTAGAGTGACTCCCCAGGAGAATATTTAGACCTCCACTAGGGATTTGTAAAGCACCTTTGTGCCCCTGGGGCATACAGATCAAATGGGATAGTGATATCCATTGTGAGGCTATTGTGAACATAGCAGCAGGATGTCATCTGCATTAAAAATCCCTATTTTTAGGGGTTTATAACTTGGCATTAAAAACTCTTTGGAGAGCTGAAACTCCACACAAAGCCAGTCTCCCTAAGACAACACTTTTCTGCCAAATTTAAAAATAAATTGTTGTGTTGGGTGGTTCTGGCTGCCCATTTGTGGAGCAATTGTGCGCATCCAATTACATGTTTGTGCAGTGTGGGAACAGTTTGAGTTTTGCAAATGAAGAGGCCCATTCTCTAGGCCTTCTTTGTGCAATTCTTGCACATCAGGCTCACAGCTGGTTTGCAGAAAGTGTGAGGGAGGCTGCTTGTTGCTTTTACGGACTAATAATGTTTTGGCATTTTGAAAATTAAATTGGCACAAGCTGAGATGACAAACTCTTAAGATAGTGGTTCAGTAATTGTGTTTTAGATTTCCTGACAAACATTTGAAAGCTTCTTGAAGATTTGCCTTACTTTATCTCTACTTTGTAATAGGTTTAAATCTCCAAGGTTGAGTCACTTTGGTCCTGTTAGGTGACTGATGTGAACCTTATCAATGGGTTTATTTTATATTTTATGGCAGGCTAAATAGGTGGATGTACTTCCATTTAATGTTATACTTTTATTAATAGTTTGTTAATTATGGTGCCTTCATTTATCACATCAGTAAATGGTATAGTGTCTATTTTGCTTAGTTTGGTATATCTGATTGCTTGTTTTGATTTTTCTCACAGTCAAGTGTTTTAGATGAGATATTTACTGGTTTTAAGGGAGAAATGAAGGCCCCCAAGGTCTGCAGAGGGTATTTTATTTTCCAAGGGAGTGGTGGAAGAGAAGGAACTACACCTTGGAGAATCATAGGAGTTTAATTCATATGTGCTGCTGATATTGGCATAGAGTACTGTACTTTCTTTTCAGACTTTTTCCAGTGGTTTTTTACCCTTACTCTAGCCTTGTTTGGGAGGCATCTACTGTGCCCACCCGGTACAAATGGTTAGTATTATTTTTCACATATATGTTTATATCTATTTGCTAATTCAGGAAGATCAAAAGCTACAAAAGGTTATCATAGCTTTGACACATTGTTTTCTTATTAAATTTCTACAAGAAGAAACTGCACCTGTATATGTGTGTATCTCACAGCAAAGTTATCAAACATGTGGCCTCCAGGCAACATGTGACTCACACCCCTCCCTAGTGGACTTGAACCAAATTAAAATATAATTGGGAAATATTGAACAAAGGAAATAAAAATGCTAAAAACCGTAGATAATATTACATTTTAAAACGAAGTCAATATGCAG